>VZUI01052189.1:0-88578 GCA_013401135.1 Cettia cetti | reverse complement strand
CGTGGGAGTGGACCCACGCCAGGGAAGTTCATGGAGAACTGTGTCCCGTGGGAGGGACCCACGGCCTCACAGGGGAATGACTCCTTTCCCAGAGAAGTGGAAGAAAATCTCGGTGATGAACTGACTAAACCCCCAAGCCCTGTCTCTCTGCACTGTTGATGGGAAGGAGGGAGGTGCTGGGGGGGAAAAAGGTGTTTTAAGGGCCTATTTTACTTCTCATTATCCTCCTCTGACTCTGTTAGTAATAAATTCGCTTTGCAATTTTAAGTTGAGCCTGTTTTGCCCTTGAAGTGTTTTCTCCCAGTCCTTATCTCACTCATGAAGCTTTGAAGCTTTAATTGTTTTGGGTTTTTTTTTTTTCTCTCTACCTAGCTGTGGCAAGGGAGGATGAGCGAGCAACTCTCGTGGGACCCTGGTGTTGAGCCAGTGTCCAATCACAACATCTTCTCACAAACTTGCTTCCTAAATTCACCACTTATCCAGCTTCCACAAACCTCTTAGGTCACCCAATTAGTGTTACCCTAAAACAAATTTTCTTAGTGTCATATGTAAATCTCCCTTTAAGCAACTCATTGTTGCCACTGAAATCCATCTCTTTCTAATATCTCAGTGGGCAATAGAAACTAAGTGCATATATTTGGAAAAAAACCCCAAAAAACCGAAACCAATGTCTGTCTCCAAGGCTGATGGGTGCTGCATGGATTACACAAGCATGGCCAGCCCTCTTATTTCCCAAAATGAACCCCTCCAAACAGGCTGATGGAAATGATCCATGGTTCATGCACACAATCAAATGTGCACACAATCAAATGTGCAATCAAATGGTGTCTGCAATCATACAGCAGCTTGAGTCATGAAACAGGCTAAGAATTGAGCACTTTGGACAGCTCAGTGCCAGTGTCCATTTTGTGCCCTGGTCCTATTTAGTTCTTGGGAAAGCAGGTGTGCTTCGGGAAGGAGTCAGAGCTGGGAGTATCATGGCAGAGGCAGCATTGTCACTGATCAGTGCCTGAGCAGGGCTGGGTTGGTGTCTGTGACATGGCCAGGGCCCATTCCAGAGCAGGGGAGCAGGGATGTAGGAGATTTGCAGGCACAGCGTCCTCTGAGTTTCCCCAGCAGAAATGTAAGGATTCTTGAGGAAATTCACGCCTTTTACCTCTTGCCCAGAAAAGGAAAGCAATAGAAGCATAAAACCCACAAAGTGGGGGATGCTATTGCACTGATTCTTGTGCACATATTTATTTGTTATATTTGCCCTACATCCTGACCAGCCAGATTTGGTGTACTTTAAATTACCTGCTATTGCCAAAGCACAGGTGTTTTATTTGCACTAAAATCTGGGATCAGCTCATTCCTTTAGGGGTTTATTGTACACCTTACCATGAAAAAAAAATCAGCATATTCAGTTTGTGATAATAAAAATTACCCTTTCTTTACCAACAATTCTCCCCAGATTCTGAAATCACTGCCATTATTTCAAGAAGCATATAAACACAAATAATAATAAACCCTGCATATAGTTTCCTTCTAGACTTACATCCACCTTGTTGGGCAGGAATCAAAACTGTTACGGATGTCTTCTTGCTTTTAAAATCTGTTCATAATTTTTTTTTCACTCCTACACAACACTTGTATGTCTTTGTGAAGTTTCCCTAGTTTATACCCCCTCCTCATCTCCAAACCCTTAGCATGCTTCTTTTGTGTCTGGTTATTTTCCATTCTACCAATACTAGTCATCTACAAAAAGTTAAAAGAGAATTGGTTTCCTTTTCCTTCAAAAATCTCAGTAGTATAATTATTGTCCAGTAAGTGTATATTTAACATGTCACTAAGCCCAATCTTTGCCATTGTATCAAGTTCATGAGAAAAAGATAAGATGCTGTAAACAGACTGTATGCACAGTCTGGAAGAAGCTTCAAAAATGTCACTATTTTGTATGTTCATACCATGACCAGAATGTATAATTTGTCAGAAAATTTCTTAAATATTCACTGGGCAGAGGGTAATGCTACTATTTTGGTGATTCATTAGTATTGCAAGCTTGTAATGAAATTTATCCTAAAATCCTCCAAACTGATTCAGTGTTGAAGCTGTCTCTGAGGCTCAGGTACCCCAACATACCCTCACACTTATGAGAAGGGCAAAGATCAGGCCCTGTGCCCTGCACTATTCTCTCAGAACTCCTCATTACTTTCTGTTATACTTTTTACTGTCATTACCGGCTATTTTTACACTCTCTAGATACTTAAAATTATCTCTAAATAATCTTTCTTTCAAAATATGCCAAATCCAAGTGCCTAAAAGTATCACAGTGAATTAAAATTAAGGGGTTTTGACTAAAAGCATGGGAGGCCATGTGTGACAAGAGATAGTACAATTGCAATCAAAGTCTGTTTTGATCATTGCTCTTCCAATCTAAATAACAGTGTATTCTTATGTGCTATATACATCCTGCTAAGTTTTGTGATAAAGCCCATACACCCACAGATGACTTCAGAGAGGTAATGGCAGGAGGGGCACTCAGTGCTCTGCCAGGCTACTTCCAGACCCATCACAGTGGCCATTAGCCCCTCAAATACCTGTCTGCATAAGTCCAGAGGAGCACAAAAGGCTCAATGGCAATCAGGAACCCAAATTAGAGACTCCCAAGGATCAACCACCCTATCTGGACTCTACCCAAGGTTGTCCCAGCAGAGCTATCCACCCCAGTGCCACAACACAAAATCCATCACCACAGGTCACTTTTGGATTATGGGGGTTGCTGCCTAGGGGTGGTACTTTTTGTAGGATACAGAAAAAAGAGGTTCTGGGTTATTCCTATTATGCAAGATTTAGGTGGGGGAACAAAGGGCAGAACAAGAAAGGGATTTAGGCAATTTTGGGAGGAATGAAAGTTGGAAAAGAGGAGTAAGGGGATGACAAAGATCAGACACATGTAAATAGTTTCCTGGTCAGTGTGCTTGTCTGGCCATGCTCTGTCAGGGAGGGGAGCAGTCTTGTTGCATTCCCTTCAGCCTCCTCCCCAGGCAACGACTCCCTGCTCTGTGTGCACCTGTGTGCAGCAACTAGAACCAGACCACAGGATGGACAGTCTGTGTGTCCCTGGTGCCAGAAAATGGAAAGATCTAGTGAAGATCAAGGTTGACCAGCTCCTGAGTAGCCTGGGGGCTTGAGTGAGCCTGTATGGGACTGTTCAGGTTGTGAGATGCTTGTGTGTCTCCAGGGGTGACAGCACACGTTGCCCTGGGTGGTTCTGTCTGGTTCTGTCAGCAACTGGAGAGGGGGTACAGCCTCAGGGCCTTCTATGCCAGCAGCTGTGGAGACTGGACAGTGTCTGAGTCCAGCTGCTTGAGGGATTCTGCTTACCTATGGTACATATGCCTATGTGTATGTTTTCAGTAGTGGACTTCCATTCTGCCTAGCCAGAGAAGGAAGCAGGATGAGGCTGTTTGTGTCATTTTGGTTTGCATGGGTGCTGGGAGTATGTGTCTCATCTGTGTTCCTGGCCACATTTGTGCATGTTTATATGTGTATATGGTATCCATATGTGCCTAAAGGAAACAGTCTCAAATTGCACCAGGAGAGGGTTACATTAGATATAGGGATTTTTTTCACCAAAAGGTTTGTCAAATATTGGAACAGAGTACACAGGGCATTGGAGAAGTTTCCATCTCTGGGGGGATTTAAAAGATATTTCAGGACATGGTTTAGTGGTGGACTTGACAGTGATGGATTAATATTTGGATTCAATGATCTTGAAGGCCTTTTCCAGTCTAAACAATTCTATGATTTTATGCTTACATCTATGTATGTATGTATGTATGTATGTATGTATGTATCTATCTATCTATCTATCTATCTATCTTTATGTATATGTGCATGGAGACATTTGTGTACATGCATATGTAGAGTGTATATGCTTGCTATGTGCTGGGAGTAGATATTAATTTTACTGCCAGTTGCATCTGGGTACATGGAGCAACACCACACTCACCTGTATCATGCAGACAGACAGACAGACAGACAGACAGAATTATGCAGACATATATGTATCATTTGTATATAATGATACTTCTTCTCTCTGCAAGAATGTCAGTTTTGTAGAGGCAGAAGAAAGAACTGGAAATGATTAAGTTCCGTGATATCTGCAAGCCAGATAAGGTTTAGGAAATAAAGAGTCCGGGTCATGGTTATACCCCAGCCTCATAACCTCTTGTTTGAAACATTACGTCAGTCTCTCAATAAAGTAACAGAAGAAGTTGAACATGGAACCAACCTTCAGCCTTGCTTTTTCATAACATTTTAAGGTCTGCTCTTTTCCTTTTGCTAGCCACATACTTTTTGCCATCTTTCTGCAACCACAAGAGCCGAAGTATATGCATATTTTAATGTAGACTGAGCTTCTTCCATAATCTCATAACTCCAGGAGGATTTAACATAATTCTCAGTGATTATTTCCAGTGCCTGTCTTTGCAGGTGGTCATTGATTTCCTGAGCTTCAGCAGAGTGAAATTGATGTCTAGCCTACACTAGTAAAAGGTTTACTGGAACAGATATATCTCTCAGTACAGCTAATACTGGCAAGCACTCTATTATGGATGCAGTTCTATTGTGGAGGAGAGAAGTAAAAGGTTTTCATCCAGTGTTTTTTTCTTGGGAAGGCTTTTTGCTAGCATAGAGGTGTTATTCAAAATTTCACCCCTAAATGATGTCTGTAAGTTTTAGTCATAAATCTGGCTTGATTTCTCTCAGTCTCTCCATTCCTCATGTGGAGCTGGAAAACAGCAATGAGAACTGACAAATTGACTTTAAATCTGCAGAAAGTCAGCAATGTTCTTTGCTTCCAGTCTGAAAAGACAAGCAGAACAGGGATTCACCCTTGGCCTGAGTGTGGAAAGCTTTCTCCAAATGCATGCCACCAGGTTCCTAGGTTTATATGAAATTTATGGCTTATGTAACTTCAGAAATTGGGAAAATCACTCAAATATCTTTTTTGCCTCAGTGAGAGAGTACTCTAACACAACAAGGGCACAGTGGGTGATGTGAGACATGAGGAACTACTGCTCAAGTTGCATCTGAGGAGCTGAGCCACTTGGAGGAGGGGATCCTCTTCCTGGCACAAACAGCACAGAGCACTGTGACTTCTCCGTCTCCATGTTTCTACATAGAAAACATCAAGAACACAAGAATGGCACAGCCTCAGGAACCTTGATATGTTTATTTGTGCACAGCATGCTAAAGTGAAAATTTAAAGTGCAGTAATTAATTCTGCCATGCTCCCTGTGTTGCCATGATCAAGACAGGAGCTCGAGCTAAGCAGAGAAGCTCATATTTGATTCATTATTGATTCTAACCCTTATCATGCCCTTTGCCTGTGATGGCTTCTGACTTGTTTGGACACAAGTGACTGGTATAGGTATGTAACACAATGCTGTCCCGAGGGAGACGCAGTGATCACCACGGAGTCGAAGCAGGAAAAGAGGAAGTTTAATTTTTTTTACAGCTTATATAGATTTCTAAAAAGGAGACCAGATTGGAAGACTGAGGTTCAATCTCTTCAACTCCACTGGTCTTAGAAAGTGTCCATCAATTGTCCTTTCACAGAAAGGTATGTAAAAACATGATAAAAAGTTCTGTAAACATTACTTTGTTTACATGAAATTTCTGACTCCAAGGCTGAAGGCCAGGAAACAAGGTGACAAAGATAAGCCCAGTCATAACTTGATATACAATTTCTTCTTCTGTGGTTTAAACTAAAAACTGTATTAGGAATTAGGAAACATGGAAATGGCAAACGCATAAAGTTTATCCTTACATAAACATTCAGGGCAAATCTATCCTCAGAAATAATTAATAATGCCATGCAGAAACCACACTGGGAGAATTACAAAGGTTATTATGTGGATTAAATGCCTCTTCTTTGTCTGAGCCTTTTGATCTTTCTGTAGTGCAAAACAGCTACACAATAGGATAGTTAATGATTTGGGTCTTCATAAAATCTTGGGCTCATAGGTCACTGAGTCTGTGGGTGAGAAAATTCAGGGAAGGCATTTAGAGGGGCTGGCATTACTCCTGGATGTAGAATCTACCTGAGCTAGTTTTCAGTTCTCTTGCTTGAGAGGTGATGTCAGGACACTGTCACCAGAGAGTACACAGAAAGCTTCCAATGCACTTGTACTGATTTTCTGTATCAAGCTGAATGTCCATGTTATAGAAGTTATGCTCAAAATCGCAAACTGGTTCTAATATATCTGCACAAGTGATTTCCTGTCTTAGCTGCAGTCCTGGAGAGTTTTGCAAGATGCTATATTTTAGATTAGGTCCATGATCCACTGTTAGAGGATTTTTCTTTGTTTGGAGTATTCTTTTGAGAGCGTTTTTGGTTTGGTTTTTTTTTTTTCTGAGCACATATATATGTACTGCTGAAATTACAGAATCTTGTGAAATGTGGAAGTTGAAAAGTGACACTAAGAACAAACCTAACTCTATGACAGTATTTTCTCTTGAAAATCAGAAATCAGCCTGGAAAATTGTAAATTCTTCATGCACTTGTCACCATGCCAATGGTTCAATGGTTCCTAAATATATTTGTCACCATGCCAATAGTTTCTAAATATTTCATAGTTTTTGACCACTGAAGAACATAATGTGTATTTAAACCATTAACTAAAAACACAATGTGGAAGGCACGGATGCAAATGGTGTGCTTTTTTTTGTGTTTTTTTTTTTTTTTTTTTTTTTTTTTTTTTTGAAGAATATTTGCTGTGATTTTTTTTCAACTAATACTTTTGCATGGACCTATCTTGGGAAATTCATTGCATTGTACTGTACTCAGATTTATTTTTTAATAAAAGACAGAAACAACATTCTATAGCACTACATCCATTACGTGTCTAATGAAAAATCAATAGCAGCTGGGTACCTTATTCCAAGAACTGCTTTTAGAAATTCTACCCACGGGATATTTGTGAAAGGTAGGTTTAGTGTCTTAATTCCCACAAAGTCTGTAATTCCGGCTTGTTTCTACTTCTTTGGTATTCATTACAATACCCACAAAAAACTTGGTGAACTCATAAAAATTTAGTAAAGTTTTATATGCATTACAATAAATACAAAACAAGAAGAGTCTATGGACTGTCTCTCATATGTACAGTAAAGAGAAACAAAAAAAAAAACCCCTCTGATAGCAGGTTGTAAATAAATGTGTTCTTCAGCACATACACTATATAGCATTATGTTATTATAGTACTGTAATTCATTGGATAAATGGAGTTGATTCCCCTCTTATTTTCACTACAGTAAACCAAGAATTTACTTAACTAAGTGCAGGTTGAGGGATTTACATACTTTTGAACCCCTGTCTGTGAAAAAAATACTTTTCTCAGTATAGACATGTATTTTCTGCAAGTAAAAGAAAAAAAAAATTAAAAGAACAAAAGTAATAGAAATCTTCATATATAGAATCAGTGTCTCTACAATCAAATTCATATAGCTATTAAACAAAAAACAAAGCTTTAGGCCAGAATTGATAACTAAAAACCCCAAAAAGCCTGTGTGCAATGGCAATCTGGCTTTTTTTCTTATCAACAAAGAAACATAATCTGAGATTTTTTGCCTCACCTCATTAAAATATGTTTATACAAACAGTATACAGTAGAGTGATTTTTAGATAATTTGTTTTGAGCAGTCAGTGATTAAGAGCAACATATCTATAATTTTTTTTCTGTTTTTTTTAGGGCCTGTCCAGAGTTTCTTACATTATATAAATTATTCTGTGGCTCTTGGACTTTTCTAGAACATTTCTTTGAATCTTCAAAATATATTTTGACTCTGTGCCCAAAAAAGTAAATCTTTTGCTCAAGTCAACATATACGTAATCTTCATAATTTGGTCAATCGGTTTATTATATTTCATATTTTCTCTGGGCAGCACAGATAAAATGAATACTTAAATAACAAATACAAATACAAAGGGCTAAAAGTCCCTGAAGAAATGCATAAGGGACATTAAATTTATATGCCAAAAAGCGGTGTTACGTATAGACAATGTTATCCACTTGTGAGAAACATTTTGAAACCTTGAAATTTGAAAGGCTGGGGTTTTTTGCTAAATCTACCAATTCTGCAAAACCTGCAAAGTGTAATTTAAAGTCCCAGTCTTTAAAACTGCCATGGCACAGTGACATCCCTGTGGAGCAGAAGCTGGGGACAGTGGGGGTCCCCACCAGGAGGTGCCAGTGCTGGTGCCAACACCCTAGTGAGGGGCAGGGCTTGGGGAAGACATGGAGCAGGAGCATCCCACTCCCAGGAATCAGGCACCTCCTGAGGATCAGGGAGTCAGTATAATATTGTTCTGTGCAGTATCCCATTGCCAGCTGATAACTAGTATTGCCACCTGATAACTAGTATTGCCAGCTGATAACTGGGAAGCAGTGCTGCCACTGCAAACACCTTAGAGGAGGGTCCATGAAAGAGCTGCATGATTAAAACTTCATCTAAGGATAATTTTTCAATTAAATACCTCTAAAACCTGCTAAAATACCATGTCTATACCATATACTGTTCTGTCAAAAAGATGGCTGAGCCAACCATACTTGAGCTGGCTATAAGCAACAAAAATAATCTAGTCTAAGGAGTGCTAAGCTTAGCTGGGATAAGAAATCAGATAAATTAGCTTATTATGGGCTTCCCAGTGTGCTTGGCACCAGTGTATGTGCCTGAGATGCATCGAAGAGGTCTAGCTCAGCTACCTGAGTGTGATATATCATTTGTTTGTTTATCTTCAAGCATGTAGGATGGTGTTTTTATACATTTAGAGTTCAGAAGGTACATAAATCTTTGCAGAGTGTGGACTGCCACTGGGTGGATCTTTCTTCCAGTATTCAGGACACCAATAGGGCAATTTAATAAATTTGCATGTTTCAAAAAATAATTTTAAATAAATGAATTCTCTGTGGGCTTAATTTGAGCTTCACAATAACTTGTTGGTCATAAGCTCAGAGCTGTTCAAGCTTTCTCCTGATTTTATTTTTGCTAAGAACACTAAAGGAATTTTGCTGTACCAAGTTATTCAAATTTAGAACATAATAGAAGCATAAGCTCTTATCCAGCAGCAACCATATCTGCCTGCATTAAAATATCTAACACTATTTGCTCAATCTCCAATTTACATTTATCTACTCAAACACAAGAAAGTCTGCAGGCTAAAAAAGAGAAAAGCATTCCACGGCTCTGACATGCAGAACACACAGACAGAATAGAGTCCTTTTCCTGTAATGGTCTGCATTTGTCTACTAATGATTCTGACAAAACTAAATATAACCCAGCCGAGGACCTTAAAAGCTGTTTTGAATAAATTTAAAGCAGGCATGGTACAGAGGCTTGTTATTCATAGCTCCACTAGGCATTGCTTTGCGTCTCTATGCTCCATCTTCAGAAGGCCTGAGATTCAAACTAGATACTTTTTCCATGAGTTTTAACATTTGAGGAGGTTATTTATGCTAAGCAGAGAAACTGTCTAGAGTATTGCAATCCCCCCCAATCCAATGCCTCACGCCACACAGCCTTAGATGTGCCCTAGTGGCAGAGGGGGCTGATAGCATCATGTGCTGCATTGGAGCCGTTGCCAGCAGGTGGAAGGAGGTCATCCTTCCTCTGAACTCAGCACTGATGAGGCCACATCTGGAGAATTCTGTCCAGTTCTGGTCTCCTCAGTACAAGAAAAACACGGACATAATGGAGAGCATCCAACGAAAGATCACTGAGATGATAAAGGAACTGAAACATCTTCCATGTGAGGAAAGGCTGAGAGGGCTGGCATTTGTCAACCTGGAGAAGAGAAGCTTGGGGGAATCTCCTCAATGTGTATGAAGACATGAAGGGAGTGGGCAGACATGCATCTGGGCTCTCTTCTGTTGTGCTCATGACAAGTGCAATGGTCTCAAACTGGAACACAGGAGGTCTCTTCTGACCTGCAGGTAAGACGGCCCTCAAACAGAAATTTTCACTTCAAAAATCTTACAGAACTCACTATAAATCCACATATAAGTTTATCATTGTAAATAAACATATTTTACATGAAGGTTGATTAAGTTTCATCTCAGATGAATTCCACAATTGTTAACTCAGATGAACAGTATATATAACCCTTTCATCAGTTCTACAGGAAAAATAAAACACCAAGAAATAAGCCTAAGCTCCAGGGTTGCTGCTCAGTGCCACAGCTGTGTGTTCTTCATACAACTTCTCTGCCAAAATCCAGCAGTGACACCCAGATTTGGGCTTTTCTTAATCTATATTACATGTTTTCCTGCCCTGCTGACACAGTATGGAAAGATCCTCTTATTTTCTTTGTATGAAATGTCATTGGAAAGTTGTTCTCTTGTTCATTATGATAAATTGAGTTAATTGGCATCAGATAACATTGATTTGTGATATCACCATGATATCATTCTATTAGGGAATTTTGAAGCACTACCATTTGCAAGTCCCTTTTTGCAATGCAAATGGTACAGAGGCAAAGCAAGGGTTAAAGGCATTTCTATCCTCTGAAGGATTCAGAACATCTCATTAAAATTCAGTGGAAGGACGACCTCTGGTTTAAGGCTAAAAATCTGTTTTACTGTCTGATTGGGTTTTATATAAAGTTCCACATAATTCTAGTTAAACCACAATTTGTAATGCTATGGTAAATTATCATTCAATTAGACTTAACTCTCACTGAAATACCCATACATAGGAGATACTGGAGATTCCTGAAGAAAGGTGCATGGGGTATGGATTATGTTCTGTTTATGAAAACAGATGGATATTTCATTACAAATCAATAGGTTATAAGTGATGTCTGAAAAAAATTATTTTAATGCAGTTAAACCCCAAAAGACTTAGCTAGAAGTAAATGCTTGTCACTAAGCCAGGTTATGTCAGCTTTATGAATATTGAGCACTGCCTTGGCTCCTGAAGTAGGAAAGAATAAGTTTTGCTTAGTTACCCAAGTAGTCCTACTTAACAAAAGGAAAGTGCTCTTAGGCTGAATCTTAAGTACATGTGGAGGCCTCACGTTATGATCCCTTGGGATTACCACAGAACTCTGGTATCACAGAGATCATTTTTGACTTCCATGTTTATATAGTTAATGCTAAAAGCATGACAATGCCTTGTTCTTCTCCTACAAATGCATGAGTAAAATATACATATAAGTTGATGTCAACAATTCAGTTAATGATACAGCAATTGACCTCAATCCTCCTGGAAACTATGCTAAGGCACATGGAAAATGAGGTGGATTGGTGACATCCAACCTGGCTGCATGAAGGGAAAATCATAATTGACAAATATGGTGACCTTGTGAAACAATACTATGACTCTACATTTATGGAAGACACCAGTTCTGGGTTTTTTTTCTAATTTTTTGGTTTTTTCCTAGGTATATGTGCATAGTCTCTAGAAACATTGTTAGTTTTGTCATTTTTTAAAGGAGGATGTGTTTATTAATTTTTTTAATAGCTCCTCAGCTTTAGCTGAACTGGATGCAATAAAATGTCTTTACTTGTGTTAAATTCCAGCTTTTAGGCTTCATTAGAAGATGCTATCAGCTTAAAACCAGTTTCCTTTATCAATGAAAGGTTAATAATGTGGGTTGGCTTAGAATTGTATGGAAAGCAGTAAAAAAGATTTAGTTAGGCCATCTTATCTGTCTCGTGTGAAATTGACTTCAGCTGATATTCTCTGTGGGATGAATGCACCAAGCCATTTTCTACATTTAAAATTAGATCATGTTCTAAATTTTGACTTGTCTTCGTTGAAGACATGACATTGCTATCTTCTAGCTGCAATTATTTTTTTCTAAGGAAAGTAAATTCTATTTTGCTGTTGTAAAGTATTTTATTTTAAAATTAATTCCTGAAATTTCCAGCTCAGAGGGCTTTAACTATAACATGATGGATATCATGGTACACACAGTTAATAAGAAGGATAAAGATGGAGTTCTATTTACCAAATTTCAGAACGATCTCAAGAGAAACCTTGAAAAGAAACCCACACAAAGTTGATCTATATAAGAAGGATATTAATACTAGTTATTTACTTTTGTCTCACAATGTTGTATATTTATGAAATTACTTTAGAGCTTTGGATGGAAGAAATTCCAAATATGAATATTGTAACATATTCACATGTAACCATATTCAAGCCTGTTACATTTGGTGTCTGTGGAAGCTGTGAAAATTTTCCACTACCTATGAAGAGCCCAGGTCTGTTTACAGAAGTTTAGTACACTTTCAATCCCATTATTAGTCCATAGATTTCTCAGTAGGAAGGTAACATTTAGGAGCATTTGTCTGAGCTTTTGTATTTTTCAGGCTAAAGAACTTCACTTGCCCATTTTAACTACTGTTTAAGAAAGAATACTGCTGAGAAATCCTTTGAACTTTATTCCAGATGTATAGGCTTCAATAAGATGAAATTCTAAATGCTACTTCAGAAAAACCTAATTATTAAACTTAACTGAATAAGTCAGTCATCTGCACATCTGAAAGCGTTAATAGATCTGTCTATATCTTTTGTGATCCAAATAACAAAAAATCCTTTAGACTGTTAGCTCTTGAAAACTGGTGAAAGTCAATCATGTGAGCCTACAGATGTCCAAATATAAACAGTCCTTGCTGATACCCAAAGTGGCCTTATGCTAATTCCAGCAGAGTGTTTGCAGGTCTGCCAGGACACATAAACTTGTGGTGCAATTTATATTAACTCTAATTTGGTAGTTTCAGAGAGAATAAAAAAATTAATCAGAATTAGTCAGCATTCACATTGCACTTAGAATATTAAGTGTCTAACTTTAGAGCATTACTGAATAAAATGAAATAGCATTTTAGACTCATGCACTTTTTCAGATTATCTAGTGAAACAACCACAAAGGAATATTTTCCTCACTGTAAGAAAGTGTCGATATTTTATTGCAGATTAAAAAGTAATATTTTCAAGCTGTCCAAAACGTGATAGTCCCACTTTAGATTTTTGTAAATTCTCTGAGCTGGTCTCTCTATTCACCTCAGATATCAACAAAGGTTTCAGCTCTCCATCACCTTAGCTGGAACATATTCCAAGCAGCACCTTCTGTCCTGATCTTCAGACAGTTCTCAGTTCCTATGCATACAGATAATATTTTAATTATTTTCCAAATGTAATCATATTTTTATCATCTACTGATAAGAGTGTATCAATTTTTTTCCATAACTTAGTAGACTTTTTAGTGAAATGAAACCCCAAGACAGAGCATGGGTAGCATAACTGTAAGGTGAAAAATTGATGAACATGGCAAGGAACCCAAGGAAATCTAATTTTTTATTAACATTCATAATGCAGCATCACTTCCAATATACTCCAGCCTAAAGGACTAAAAACTGAAGGTATTGTTAGCCCTGCTTATGCTCTACCCTGAAGGCTCAGAATAGAATCAGACTCCCTTGACATCAATGCTTATTGGGAGGAAAATCCCACCATGCAAATGAGCTCTTATTTTACCAGTTATAGCCTAAGTTTGTTACGGACAGTCTTAAAATCTTGTTGAGGTTTTTTTGCTAGCCATGACTGAGAAATATTTTGCATTCATTCTGTGCTACAGTCATGATTCATAAGTCACTATTAAAATTAAAAATCTCTTTATGAGAAGTAGAAATAGAGACCAGACAAAGAATGAGGATTCATTAATGCATCTAATGGGAGGAATTGGATGGTTGATAAAGAAAGACAGACATCCAGGGCTGTCAAGACAATTCTGTGTGTTCCTGCACGTGCTCCCATGCACACACCTCCCCTGTGCATCTGCACCACTCCCACCCCAGCCTGGTCAGCTACTTTGGATAAAACTCATGCAATGTAAGTGGCACTTGGCCAGTTAAAAAAACCCACCCCAGTTAATCTCATTAAACCTCAGTTTTTCAGACCCATTTCTTGTCGAGATACCTTTCAGTCAGCATGTCTCACTAATAAAGGTGACTAACCATCAGTGGTGGTAAAAGTTACATAAGTACAGTCCAGCCTCTACGATGTGAATAAACAAAACAGAATCTTAAAACAGCAAAGGAGTACTAAAACTAGTATACAAAAATCATGGTGGAGTAACAGGTTTATGTGCATAAGTCTGAAATGCTGGGATGCCCAGCATTTTAGTATTCTTTCTGTTGCAATTACAGTGCAAATAAAACTTTACTGGCTCAAAATTTGTACACCACACTCCATTTTGCTACACACAAAAAAGCTATTTTGCAGAGCTGGCTTTTCCTGGTAAATTTTCTAAACTGCTCTTTCTCCTTGGCATTATTATTATTAGAGATTCTTGCTTCCGACAACTGTATTTCTTTAATCATAGCTTTCAGAACATCAGCTTTTCAAGGAAAAAATAAAAAAAGGGTTCAGTCTATTTTTACTGTTCACATCTGGATGCACATGTCACACTTCAATATGATGTTCTGAAGTGTATGACACTTTCAGTACAAACATACATATTGTATTTGTCTTAAAGCTGCCCAAATTAACAGCGACCCATCCATCCACATAGCTTACTTTTGGTAGGGCAGGGAATCTCTTACACCTAATTATCCCCATGCACTTAGAGGCAAATTTGGCTACTGCAGGATGCTAATGTTTGGCATCTCAGCTAAAAATGATGCTTAGGAGATGGGAGAAGGTGAATAGACAAAGTGAGTTACTCTGTTGCTGTGATAATCAATTCTATTAACTTTTCACTCTGAGGACCACCCACACTTTTGCAAACACTATTTTCTGCCAAAATCTTTTATTTGCATCTCTCAAGAGACATTTCAAAATAGTATTCTTTGTCAGATTTGAACAGCACTGATTGACTTTTCCTCAGACTGATTGTTACAAGCTGGAGCCCCTGGGGATTTCTTTGATTTATGTGGAAGGAAGTTTAAATACAAGTGGTCTGGAATTAGGAGGATGTAGTGCAAAAATCATATCTTCTTGATATTTCCTCTTTGAAGTGTTAATATACTCAGATCTTAAAGCTTGCTCTGGTATTACAATATTCCTAGTGCAGTTTAGGATAAATCACTAGGATGTTAACAAAACCTACATGAATTTTTTTGTATAAACTCCTGCATGCCCTTTCTTGTAAACTTTCTTGTTATAAATATTGTTGCTTGTGTTTGTACCACCTTGATTGAAGGTTTGTGAAGTGAATATATAGGTAACACAAGTCTTTCGAAGCAAACATTGTCAGATCATCTCTTCTGTACCGGTACCAAATGCCGCAAGAAGAAAACACAATACATCCATTGAAGGGAATAATCACACCCCTGGGACTGTACTTCATGGATTGATAGTCCGTGTCTTCGAACTCAAAACATCAGGTCTCACATTAACCAAATTCCTTTAGTCTTTCAAAATTATTGCCTGTTCCTTTTCCTTGTATTAAAGATACAGAGAAAAATATGGTTTACTCATATTTTTTTCCCTCTCTCTACCTCAGGCTGGGGTTTTATGTGTTCAAAAAAAAGGTCTTAAATGCATAATGCAGATTAAATTTATAACCTTCACAGCATCATTTTATATGAAAGATATAAAGGACATTCCAAAATTTTACCCACATTTACTGTAACTTGAAAAATTTTAATTACATTTCAATTAATTAGTTGGAGAGTTAAATAATGAGCTATCTCCAAAGGCATATGAAACTTTGCTCTATGTTGTGTGCTATGTTTTTTTGTTTGTTTGTTGTATTTCTAAGAGAACAGCATATGCTTTACTACATAAGGGGCTTGACCATAGGATGCCTTTGAAACCTATTTCATGTATGAACTTTTACAGGTTTAGGTGAAAGCTTGAAATATTATCTGGCTTCTAAGGATCATAACCAAAAAATACAGGGAAATGTCTGTTACTTCAAACAGATTTCTCTCTGAGGTTTTAAATCCTTTGAACCTGCAGATAGATGTTGATGATGTCTGAAAGTTCCAATGACAGAGACTGATACTACCATATTTCTCCAACCTTCATGCAGTCTCATGGAGCTATACATGATATCTGTCATGTGGCAGTAGCATTTTATGAAAAACAAAGATATACATAAACTCAGGTCATCATCAAAAGTTAATACATTGCAACAATATTAAAAGAAGATGTGTGACACGTGACATTGTGACACACTTTGAGATATCATGAGGTAACCTGAATGTTATCTTGTTTTACCAGTGTTTTCAAGAACAGACACTGCAAATTATCTTCACTGGGTCAAGGCTATGCCTGTCTGTCTCCTATCCTGTAAAATTAATAGTTTCAGAATGGACTATTCCCAATCTTACCTTAACACTCACTATTTCAGTGCTGAAGATCCACAACAATGACAGAAAATTTCTAAGTATTACAGAGATAATATTACAGAGACATCATCATGTTAAACTCTTTAGCCTTACAGTGAACAAGTGAGCATAATATCCTGCATAGTCCGTGATTTTATCTCTCTTCAGTTTCCAGTAGCGAAGGTGTATTTTTAATTATGTGTTTTAAATCTGATTTCTAAACATTTGTGGTTTTCATTTCACAATGTCAAGGAGCTAGCTCCCACTTCAGTATATCACAGCACATCCCTTCAAAGCAGATAAAAGACTTAAACTGAAAAATTCAGGCTCAAACCTAGCTTTCAAAATACCTCAGATTTCATTCACGGTTGGAAAAGTTCATTAAATGTTTGAATAAACAAAATAAGCAGCTGGATTTAGATTCTGACCTAAACAACTGTCTCCTCTTTTCCTGTTCACCCAAAGTCAGGGCATTTTCCTGTGCAAATATTTCTCTCCATTGCCTTTTCTATTTCTTTACCTTTTCTCCATTACCTTCTCCATACACCTTCTTTTGTAGCAATGTGCTGGGCTGAAGGTCCTCCCACATTCCAGTATTGTATAATTTATTCAAGTTTATGTGTCTACATATGTAATGAACTCACTGGGTTTTTTTAATTCTATCATTTAAGTCATTAATGAAGTATTAAATAACACCTCCGGACCTGTGACAGGCTGTCTTATTCTCTTTATCAAACCAGTTTGTCAAGTGAAAGATTGGAAATAATTGTGTAAATTTGTGGGGGTATCAGTTTAGTACCATTATTAAGGTATTTGTGCCTTCCCTGGACCATATATGGACATGTCATTGGGTACAATACAAGAAGTATCTCTAAGTCAAAGTTTTTACAGTCTACTCTTGAGCAACCCACTAAGATAATTGTCATGTTACAAGAGGAAATTGAGTTAATTTAACTTAATGATTATTTTTTTAATCATTTGGGGTTCTTTTTTATTCAGTGTTACATTATTATTGTCTAGACACTCACAGTTGGATTATATATTTTGTTTGTTTTATCCTAGGGCTAAACTGAAGTAGACTGGTGTGTATGTCTCAAGCTCTTACTTTTGTCTGCTTTTCAATACAGACTTTTTAGTACATTCTGCAAAAGTCACATTAACTTTCAAGAATTGTTAAACAGAGTAAATGCTCTCACTAAATATGAAAGAAAAGGTCAGACAAAATAATTACAGTCAATAGTAATAGTAGTAGCAGTAGAGGTAGTAGCAGTACTACCAGAAATACTAGTAGTAGTATTGAGGGTAGACCAAAATTAAAATAGGAAATGTTAATGAAGGTGCCTTCCCCATCCTTTGCCAAGTATGCTGAGGTAAAATGTGTTCACTTACTTTGACATTTTTTGAATGAAAGTAAGAGGATAAAAAAAATTCTGATGATAAAAATGTTTTATATAAAATTTCTTTTTCTGAAATGTTCGTGCTCTGGATTTATTTTTTTAATGAATGTCCCTTTCCATCATTACTTCAAATATTAGAATCTAGTGTTTTGATAAACAATGCATTCATCAGCATTTTTCAAAATACTAGCTTTATATCTAAGTTTCCAAGAAATAAACAAAACTTAATTTTGAGATCACCAAATCCCTTTATAGAGTCTCTTCCTTTTTCAATTCTGCCCTTCTTATCAAAAGCATTTTTAGGTACTCTTCCAACCTCAAAGATATTGCTATTAAACTTAAAGAAAGCAGAGTGTTGTTCAAAAGTTGTCATCGTACCTAGAGGACAGACCTAAGTTAAGAAAAACAGCCAGTACACCTGAGGTATTGCAGTTTGTTTGATCTGTCAAAGATTGCACATAGTCTACTGAAAGCAAGTCAAAATCGATACAGGAACTCAAGACCTCTCTCTGGAATTTTACCTGTCTTGTCCTGAACTTGCAGTCCATCAGAAACATTTTTTTTTTTTTACTCACAGTAAGCTAAAATTTAATGTTTTCGGGTTTATACTGTTATAGGAACTCTAGATTATAGGAATGTTTGGCAGCTGGCCAAGAGAAGCTGAAGACAAAATAAAAGGGTGGGGAAAGGGACAAATTATTGCAGCATTGAGGTGGGATATGTAAAAAAGTGGGGTTTTACTGTCATGCAAAGAACAAACCTAAAGAGATGAGAAAAATTCTCCCTGAGATATAATGCATTTAACAAACTGCTCAGAATTGTGATAGCTAAGAGCTGATAAAGTGACTTTAAGCTAGGACAGCTACGTTTCAAAAAAAAAAAAAATCAGGAACACCAGGCCTGAGGAATTGCATTCATCAGCAATAAGTGGACAATGAGGCACAGAATAAAACATGAAGGCCAAAAAGACAGAAAAATGGGTTTTTCATTATGATTCACTACTTGCTTTGTTCTGCCTTTATACCTCATTCAGGTGTTTCCTTTGCCATCTTCTCCTTACTTCAGTCTTTCCTATGCAGAAATGCCCTCTATAGCTCAGTAGAAAAAGAGAGGGTGTAATTCAGATACAATTTTCATAGGAAACACTCTGGAGCAAATATGATAAAGTAATAATTGAAAGAAGATAATTTGCTGGCTATTTGAGATTCATTTGCAATTAAATGTCTCACTGTGCCAGCTCAGAAGCAGAACAACATCCAAATTATTTTACTTTATTATATGTATTCTTAGGGAGGATAAGGAAGGGGCACTGCCTCACTTTTTCCAAATGGACACCAAAAAAATATAACAGAACCTCAGAAGTCCACAGTCACTCATTTCACTGAAATCTGAATTTCCTCTGCCTCCTTCCATGTTCTTTCCTTCATGGAAAAGGAAAGATCTTGGCCAGACAAGCCCCCAGGATCCTCATGAAATGTGAAAACAGGCTTGAAGATGTGTCCAGAGGAAGAACATTTCTGACTGTGGAACAGCAGGTTCTGAATGAAAGACGGGGCTCAACACACAAGAAGTGATCACTGCCCTCGGTGATGAGTGGGAATGGAACAAATCCTAGCACAAAAACTGTGAAAGGAAGACAGGAACAGTTTTTTCTTGTAATTAGAAAACTAAGGGCCAAGTCAAATTAGTACACAATATCAAAATAGGAGGTTTTCTTTTTAATTCCAACAATCAATATAAAACTGAAATATTAAGAGTTGGTTATGCTTCCTTAAAATATTCAGTGGGCCTCTTGTGTGGTAGGACTTGTATTTTGGAAAAAGCTGAGATGCTAATCTTTCTTAGCTTGGAAGGAATAATTATATATCATATTATTTTTGTAGTTTTGGGAGTTTAGCTATAATGGTATGAGCACTGCTTGCTCCCTGGAAATTCACCTGAAATATAATGTGTTGAAATGGATAGGTCTTTGGGTTTACAGTCCCAAATCTGAATAATATCTTGTTTTTCAACTACTGTGTTCCTGAATGTAGAATCACCTCTCCTGCCTGTTTGGATCATACTGCCTTCCAGATAGGTACTGACTTTCCCCATGCATTTGGGCAGTGTTGTGCATGACAGGTCTCCAGGTGCTATTATAATCCAAATAAAGAATTATTAACTTGTCCCACTACTATATACTCAGCAAAGGTTTTTTTGCATCCTTACCCAAACCTATGGATGAAGTAGCTGTGTGTCTACTACTTACTTCCCCCTGAACTGTCCTTTAAATGAATAACACGAACTTAAAAATAACAAATTTGAATATGCATTTCTTTCCATACTCAGTTTCAGGTTTCCCAGTCTTTCTTTTCTGTATGAATGTCATTAACAATGGGGAGTTGGTGTTTTTTCTGTTCTTATGTATGGCTTCAGCTAACAGTAGTAGGTGTTTGTGTGTGCATTGAGAATGCAGATATAACTTTAAGTAAATGACATGTAAAGTTACACATGCCATGAAAGCAAACACATAGAGAATGTTTTATTATGGATTATGTCTCTGATTGATATTATACAACTATATATTTAATGAAATTTCCATTTAATACTAACTCATATGACTTACTATACATCCTTTAAGACTTCAGAGCTAGTATATTAATTGGGAAAATTTGAACTTAAGTGTTTTCTCCCACTCTGAGAAAATTTTCAAATGCCTTAATTTAATTCTACTGATAAATATATTTGTAAGCCAGTTTTTAATGCTATTCTTTCCACAAAGGCAGAAAGCAGTGAAAAAGTTGGTTTTGTGTTTTTTTTATTTGTCAGCATCAAGAATAGTGTTGGATTTTTGAGAAATGATTTTTTTTAATTTTTCCTGGACAGTGAGTAAAATTACAAGCCAATTTCCATCCAACTGGCACGTTATATGACAATTGTTTAAAGCAAATGAGAAACTTTTCTTTAGGTCAGGACACTGAGCTCAGGTGGAAGTTGTCAGATTTAATAAACCAGAATCATCCCAGGGAAGAAATTTTCTGTCTCTGTTTCCAGTGGTGCATCTGTTTGTAGACCATACTTTGTTCAGCAAATGCCAGCTTGCCTACGACACTCGCAATGAACTTTAATTGTGTGCTTTAGTAGAAAGTCTTAATTTTGATCTGACTCCCTTCAGGTAGCAATGAGTCAACTCACATAATCACACCTCCCTGTAGCAGATAAAAATAACCACCTTGATTTTCCCTCCTTCCTCACTTTTTAGAAAATGGTTGTATTTTTACAAGTTCATTCTCACAGTGAGCACGGATCTATAAGCTTTGGAACATAAGATGGTTTTGCAATAACAGCTATTTCTACACCATTATAGTAATTAATCACAGAAGGAGCTGCCGGAAAGAAATTCTATAATTTTGAACATATAATTGAATTTTTATTGCTTTCAAACTCAAGTGTTTAGACCTTGAGAAAATCAGCCCAGCAGGGGAAAAAATGCTCTTCTTTGCCTCTCCTTCCTTCTGTGCTTTAGACAAAGCTTGGCAGAGCTCACAAGCTAAATGGGAGCTGATTTAACAGCAATTTATTTCAGTCTACCTCCTAAAGAAGAAGAAAAGGTCACTTAAAACTTATTTTCTTAACAAAATTCACTGGAGGTGAGTTGGAATACAAAGTGAAGCCTTTCAGATCCGAAGGTAGCACTGGCACACTGCAGAGGAAGCTATCCAATGTGCTCAGATGAGGAGTTCCTGGCAGTTTGTGCTCACTGGCATTAACAGAGGACCTACAGAAAAGTGTCAGCTGGCAAATTTGACCCAGCCAGAAAAATGGGATAACAAGGCTTTATTGAAACATCATATGTGATGAATAAAAACTTCAGTGTATTGGGGTCCTGTTTTCCCCCTTGAGACGTTTCTTCCAAATTCAACCACAGTTTTGAAAACTTTTTCAGACCACCCAACATGCACTTGTTTAAATAAACAAAAAATCTGTTAATACATTATGTCTTTCCACTTAGAGGTCCTGTAGTTGGATATAAGGAAGAGAGATCATAGGTGTGATGACGGTAGTACAAGATTTATGAGCCTACTTTCTCTTCCTTCCCCCTGGAATATTCTTTTGAAGATAAATCTTTAATTCTTATATTCATTAAAAATAACCAATAACTAGACTAATTATTGCAAATTTTAGGCAAATTTTGGTGCAAAAGAACCCCACGGATCCCAAATAGTCATATGTAACATTCTTAGTTTGACCTACAGCAGTCAAACACAAATTATAATTTCTGTCTTAAGTACTAGAGCCAGTCTTGTGGGTCATATTAAGTCAGCTGGGGTGGTTGCATCGAGTTTATCTGCCAAGATGCAGATAAAGCTTCCAAAAGATTGTCTTTACCAGCTAACCTAAAGTGCCTTCTTTCCTAGATCAGTGTTGTGGAAGATATTTCAGAGAGTAGAGCTCCTGCATGGCTATGGGAAACAGCAAAACCTGTTTTGTCACCGTACCTACAATTATATTAATTTAAGTATTATTTTCCAGTGTTGTCAAGAGATGGTGAATAAATCCTGTTAGTGGATGGCTGTTGCCACACAGAAGCAGAAACCATTAGATGGTTGTTCATCTCATCTGCCTTTACCACCCACCTTAGTGCTGAGCTAATTGTCTCCTGAAAATTATATCTTTCTTTTCATTGTGTAGAGAAGAGTAGGAAACATCTGTTTTAAAATGAAAAATTAACTTCTAAAAATTTTGTTAGATCCTTTTTTTCCCATACTGTTCACATACAGAAATATGTGTTTATGTGTTGGGAATATATTAGGATAAGTAATTACAAATGCTTTTCTTTAATAATTTAACATTTATCTTGCTCCTTCCATGTGTAGCAAAATCCTGTGGTGTGTAGTACAGTCCCATATTCTCCAAATTTGTATATTCCTAACATGTGTAATATAGATAAGCCACATTTATGATAACTAGGCAGTAATCAAGCCATAATATTCATAAATATATAAAATTATAAAGTTCTAATGAACAATCATCTATTAATAAACTTTAAACTCCTTTATAAAGCAATTTTTACTTTAGACGTAGCTCAACCAACGCACATATTTCTTCTACAACTAATATTCATTAAACCATCCCATTAACTGCAATGATTTACATGTATAGAGAAGACCAAAGACTGCATAGCTCAACAAATATGACTTTTAAATTATAATGTTTCTAGTAAAAGGTGACAAGCTTTGAGAGAGCAGGAACTTCAGACTTGTCTGGCCTTGTACTGGCTTGAGGTGAATTTAACTTATTTTAGCTGAGGTTGTAGTTTTTTAGTTATGAGGTGACTATGGCCAAATTTCTTTTAGCTTGAATTTATGTCTGTACCACTGTGTGGCATAACACCTATTGCTAATTAATAGAGAGTAAAACCAAGCAGCTATTATGGGCTAAAAGAACTGTCTTTGACTGTAGGATTATAATATATTATAGGAGAGCAGGGGTATCAGATGACATCAGAAATCCCAGAGCATTTTTCACAAAGAAAAAACCTCACCTGGGGAGTGAGGCAAACCCAACTTTAAGGGTAAGATAGAGGACACATGGAAATGGGAAATAGCAGGTAAAAGCAAGCAAGCAACTGTCAGAAAACTTGTAAAAGCAATGCTGAAGGAACCCCAGACTGAAGAGGAAGAAACCACCACAACCATGATATCTCGCCCAATGAAGACACTGCAAGCTCACTGTGACCCAGTTTTTATTCCTTTATTCCTGAAGCTCACATAAATTGATGTCCCATTAACTATGGGGTGGAGGGATAGTGCAAAGAGTACCAGGGAAAAGGGCACTCACATATATGGGAAGCACACACACACACACAAGCATATATATATATATATATATATATATATATACACATCTTAAAAAATATATATAGTTTTTATATATACTTTATACATATACACTTAAACATATACTTACATATATATGCATATATAAAGATATACATATATGTGTATTAATAGTGAGGTTTTTCTGTCACAATTTCAATTTGACTAGAAGTACTGCTGTCATCACAGCTGGATGAATAAAAACTATTTGTTGTGGCTTTAGTAGACTGCTAATCTACAGTAAAATCTTTTCTTTGTGTAAAAGGGTGTTCTCTTTTGCCCATAACAAGATTTAGACTGCAAAAATTACCTTTACTGAAAGAAAAAAGAAAAGGAAAATCTAAACCTGTAGTTCAATTTGCTGTAGATTAGAAAGAATAGTTTCCTCATAGTTAGAGAGTAATGAATTGTATTTTAAATGTCTGGATCAAGATAATGCCGTATGTTCCACTAAAACATGGTCAGAAATCTTATCAGTATCATATTTAAATTTCCAGATTTAGGCATGTCTAGATGGAGGAAAATGGCTTTTTTTTTTTTTTTTTTTTTTTTTTTTTTTTTTTTTTTTTTTTTTTTTTTTTTTTTTTCCCAAGATATCAGTGCTGGTTCTTCTGACTAAATTCATACCTAGGGGCTGATATTCTTCCACAGGCAGCTTTAAAATCTCAGATTCTGGCAAAAGTTTATCTTGTTGAAGAGGCAATAGCATTATATGCTATGGATTAGCAGCAGACCTGGTGCTTACTAAAGTATTTCTTTAGATCTCAAAAAAATAGAAGTATTTGTGTTTATCTATCCATTATATGCCCACTATGTATGTATTTAATTTGTATAATTATTATAGTATAATTTAAAGGAAAATTTACCTACTACAAGATAAGAGATGTAATACAATACTTGGAAAAATTCAAAGTATATTCAATAATATCAGATGACAGGTACACAATAGAGGCTATAACAGAGAGAAGCCAAATCTGCTTGACTTCCCTCAATGATTATTAAAATTCCACCTGCCTTCCACTCCACTGCTTCTTACTCCATGCTTCTTACAACAATATTAAGCCAAACATGAAAAGAATGGGAAAAAAAAAAAAAAAAAGAAAAAGAAAAAGAAAAAGAAAAAAAAAAAAAAAGAAGAGAAAGACATTTGGAAGAGTTCATGAGTTTTTCAGATTTTTTTGCTAGAATGTAAATAGCAGCAAGGTATAACCTGTGCCAGAAAGCCAGAAGAGGCTTTTTGATGTATCAGTATATAGGAAAACAAAACCAGAAAAATTAAAGACCACCTGGGTAATCAAATCAGTCCTTTGCAATTGCCAGCACCAGAGTTTTTATAACTATGTTTGTGAATTTTCCCGTTATTTTAACTTCCCATTGGTTGGCAGACACTGCCAAAAAACAGTGGATGGCCCTTTGCCCAGGGACCTAAGGTCGTTCTCTGGGCTCCCGAGTACCAGGAAGGAGCTCTCCCTTACATCATGCAGCACAGCAGGCCAGTATTTAATGCATCTCCAATAGATCATATGTCTAACTCTGGAGCTTAATGTAATTGTGGGCTTGGCAGGGATTTCAGAGTTCTGTGCAACTGAGAAAGAAATGAAAAGAAGCTGAAGATATACTTTTTCAAACATCCTCTCTTTTGTACAGCACAAACTCCTGTACATCTCCTTTTTACCTATTTTGCACAAATGTAACAAAGAGTTTTGTGGGAAGAGAGATCAGAAAATTCAGAGAACTAACTTGCACGTATATATGAAAACAAATAAAAAGGAATTTTAAGCATTTGACTTTGGCTGTGTACAAGGTACAGCTCAGTATTCAGGAAGTGTTTCACTCTCGCAAAGCAGTTAAGGTATATAAGGTAACAAATATTTTTTTTTGTTTGTTTTGTTTTCTTTGCTATAGATCAAAGCATATCTCTTTAAAAAGTATCACAAATAACAACTGCTAATAATTAAACCCCCTTTATAATTCAAAAGTTATTTTGTTTTGTTGTTTGAGGGGTTTTGCATTTAATAAACAAATATTTTAAAACTCCCAAAATTACAGAATATATATGTTTTATATGTGCATGTGTATATACACCTATATATGCGGAATTAAGGTATGTATATACCTGTACATAAGCATAACAAATTATTCCTGATGCATGTGCACTTACCAGTTCAATGATATTAAGTCTACATATCTTGATTCAAAAATTGTATGGAGGAGTTCTGAAGAAAATAACTGTATTTGAGTTATAATAAAGGTTATAATACTGATTTCTTTAATTTAAAATGGCAATTTTTTTTCAGGCTGTTTAGCAGTACATTTTACAGATATAAGCATTCACCTTATGAAACTTCAATTAGCAATGATTTTCAAGATATAAAAAGGTGCCCATTATAATGGCATAGTGAGAATGTGTGGTATACGTTCATTTAAAGTGCTGTTAATTCAATTGCTTTATCTGATCCAAAGTCACTTAGATTATATTAAATTAGCCATCTGTTTGGCTTTCACCTTGGAATGTCTGCCAGATGCTGAGTTTGTTTATAGACAATTCATTTGCAGACACAGCCTTAACAACAGGTTTGCTTGTTGGGGACTATCCCTTATGGAAGAGTTTACCTGGCAAGATGAAACTGTGCACTCCAAGCAACAACTGCTTGTTCAAAGGGTAAAAATGTATTGACTGCCTTGTGTCCAGTACACTATTACACAAATTATGTCCTCTTATTAATTTCTGCAGTCTTTGTGATGATGATACTTAAATGGTTCCACAAAGCTGCATCATTCTCTATAGTACCCATTTATACATTTTATGGTTTTCTTTTTAATTAAGGTCTGGCACTAAAATTACTATAACATTTTGTTATCTACTGGGCATAGAAGCTTTTTACTAAGTCTCCAGATAGCTTTTAAAAGTCTATTAAAAATCTGTATATCATTCCACTGTTGTTACACATGGGGAAAATATTTCTTTAAGGGGATGGGCAGCATTATTTCTCTCTCCCCTACAAAACAATATTTGTTCTTTATCAGAAGAATGATACAAAGCTGCACAGAAAGATTCCAGAATGAGACAGAATTTAATCAAAGTACTTTGATTGGGTTTTTTTAGCAGCTATTCAAGAGTAATTCCCCATGGACTAACAAATCTTAGTCACTGGTCCAAGTAAACAGGATAGTTATGCAATCACTGAGCAAAAATCAGAAGTTGTTTATGTTCACCTGGAGAGATGTTTGATTAAATAATGGTCTGAATCCAGTCTTTCATTGTCAAAGATACCCAAAAGATACTGACATTATTAGTCCTAGACACAGGACTTTGTACTAACAACTACTGTCAGCAGCAAAAAATTCTTCAGGCAGAAATAAAAGGTTATTTGTATAATTAAAATAACCAATGTTCTATATTTTCTTCTATGATTTGTTCTATAGTTGTTCATATATATTGAATAAAACTTTCAGAAGAAATGCGAGGATAGTCACTTAGTGCTTAAACCAATTTCTTAATGATAGGGTTTAAGAGACTTCCTTTCTTTCTTAATTTTATACCACCTTTATTTATTCCAGGTTTTAAGCAGAGTGTTTTTAGAAAAGGAAGTCTGAACTGTCACAGGTTTTTTATGTTTTTTTGATACATTTGGTCCTGACCAATGTTAAGAGCAAGATAATGAAATGGATGGATTTTTATCCAATCTGATTCAATGTGGAAACTCCTATGATTCAACTAAATAAATATAGAATATTGATATTTGTTCACTGAACTCTGATACTGCTCCATTCCAAAAAGGTTTGATTTGTACTGTGATTTTGTGTCCTAATGCTTCCAAAGCTTTTGATTTTACATTTTTTTTTATGTAAACTAATGTATAAAAATATGGTATATATCTAATTGAACCAGCCAGCCTGGCAGGTCACTTAGACTGATTAAAGGAGAAGTACCTTATTAGATATGAAATGGCAGATTTCAAGAGCAATCTAATTGACAAAAGATTGTGGTGGGAACAGCCCATCTGAGTTTGCTCTGGCCATGAAACAAAGAAATCTTTTTAAGCTGAGTAAAATTCTGGTTTTATGAACAGGCCTATCTTGACTCTCACAGTTCTTTTTCATTACTTTTAAACTAAGTCATTATTGGTTTCTCCATCAAAATTTTATTTTTTATTGTCTTTGTCAATAAAGAGTAACACACAACATATTTTTCCATTAACCTCTTTCACTCTGTGAAGCATGAAAAGGAGTGTCAGTGTCTACACTGATAAAAATTTGTGCCCTTTGGGTCTTCATCCATCGACTGACAATTTCAAGTGGAGAGCAAACTAATGACATGGCAAAGAGAATGGGTGATATGAATGAATCCAACAAGAGGGAGAATGGTTTTACCAACAGAAAACTTAAGGAAACCAGGATGGGCAAAGAAACAGAAATACAGGTAGTGATCTTTCACAGTAACAACTTTTTTTTTTTTTTTTTTTTTTTCATTTGGGAGTTCTCATAAAGTAACAACTTTTTTTTTTTTTTTTTTTTTTTTCATTTGGGAGTTCTCATAAAGTAATCAAATGATTGATTAAAAAATAAATTTTGTAATTCAGAGGTGGAGTAAAGAATTTTTTTTCAGGTCTATTTTTTTAAGTGAACATTGATGCAAAAGAATTAAATTGTGCACGTAATTAGTTTGTTTACTTAGACTTTTTCTTTTTCATTTCTAACTTTCCAGGTTTTTTGTGAAGTGATGTCTTTTAGTATTTTATTAGTTTCTTACTTATTTGAGAGAGGAAACTGTTGAAATATCAAAATTTTCCATTGGATGATAACTCTGAGAAGACCTGCAATGTTAACAACCCTGGCAGAATATGTGAGCTGACAACAAGGCCTATGAGTTTTAGCTCCCAAAATAACAATAATCTCTAGAAACATTAGGAATTTATAAAGTATACAGCTTTCTAATTGGAACCCATTTTGTTTTCATAAAAATATATAAATTTCTTTTAATTTAAGAAAGAAAAAAACAGAATTTTTATTTCATCTAGCCAACTAACCCATTTTTTGGAAGACCAAAATTCACATAAGATAAATCAGAGACTAGAAGATTGACCTTTGCTATTTTAGAAGATTGTTCCAATGCTCAGGCTATTAATCCAGGCTGCTTTTGGACTATGTAGGTGTTCCAGTGTTAATACAGGGAGTTGATGCTTCAAAATAGTGACCTAGATCAACCAATCTCTTTTCTCCTTCAAGTCCTTGACTAAAAAGTACCTTCTTTATGAGCCCTCTTCTCTGATCTGTTCATCAACTTTATCTATACTTGTGAAATATGTTATTTAGTACAAACTGAAATTGATTCCATAAAACTAAGAATGCTCACTTGTCATATTTTTAGTGCATATACTCTGTCTTTCATGTTTTTAAAGGATCTGGCACGCATATGGCACCCCATAAATGCATTAGTTTAGCTTAGATTAAATTGAATTCATCCACAATTTGATATTGCAGGTCTATGTGTTGACTTCTGTTACTGTAAATGTAGTTGCGTTTTCAGAGAAATATCCTGTATATAAATATTTCCCATAATATATTTCTTCAAAAGCCAACTGACGGGAAAAAAAGTGAATAGAGGGAAATGCAAAGCAAAAAAAAGGAAAAGGGGATGGCAGACAAATAGTGCATAAAATACTGATATAAGAAAGGATCAGCTATCAGGGAAAAGGACAGAGAAAAAAAAGAGAGTTGGTAAAGTTAGAGCAAAAGAGATGAAATATGGATATGGAACAAAAGATACATACATTTAAAACACAAGAAATGGCAGCTAAATCAACACAGGAACCATGGAAACAACATAAAAAAAACAATGCACAAGAAACCAAAAGAGTGAAGCAGGGTGGTTAAATCTTTTTTGAAGGTGGATGAGCATTTCTCTCTTCTTTTTTTTTTGCTAGGGTCCTCCTGTTAAAAGAGAACACCTCCCAGTCACTGCCTCATGTGGCCAAAACCCTTAATACAGACTCTGACTGACAGAAGGGCTCTTTTTACTTCCTGTGCTGGTGATACACTATCAGTATAAGTCATGTCTTCACTGCATGACTAAACCTCCACTGCTTTTCTCCTTATCATAAACTAAAAATACTACAGAGCTCTGTGGATCTCTGCAAGCAATGAAGTGGCTGAAACATAGTAAGGATGCCAGTAAGAACATAATGACTGTAAAGGTCTACATAAATAGTTGAACTATGGAGCCAGAATTTTGACTCTAAAATAGCCCATCCAAAGCTGTCACCTCACTTTGAAGATGGTTTAATTTCAGAGCATCTACTATTTGAATCATATACTTTTTTTCCTTTATACACATGGATTTTGCTCCTCAGCTTGTCTAGGACAAAAACACTCAAGACCTTACAGCAGACAGGATTCAGGAAATGATCTTTAATCTGTTTATCTCACATGATGGATACAAGTTGCTGGCCAGTCATTTTGAAATCAAACTCAGTATACACGAAAATTTATCTCAAAAAATAAAGTTACAATAATTTCCTCCAAAAGACATTGGAAAAAGGAGGGTTTTTTCCAGTTGTTGGGTCTGTTTGTTTTTCTATGTTTTTATAAATACACTCATAGGCAGAACATAAATCATGAAGATGGAAGCCTGGATTTAATTAATTTCCCAATGTGACCATATTTAAAACAGTCTGCCAACATCTCAAACTCTGCCCTGACCTCAAGGCTACAGACCTACATGGGTGACAGTCCGGTTCTGATATGGCTGCTGCAGTGCTGGAGCAAGAAATCAAGATGACAAGAGCTGGACCATGAGTGAAGTCCTTAGCTTATGGAAAGTGGGTAGGAACAGGAAATAAAAGGTTTCAACCTTTCCTCCTGGCCCCCTTCTGTGTATTTTAATGTTGGTTTCATTAAATGGAAAATGTATAAATAATCACAGAAATATCTAGGTTGGAAAAGACTTCCAAGATCATCAAGTACAATTATTGACTGATCAGTGCCTCATCAACCAGACCACAGCATCAACTGCCACATCCAGTCATTTCTTGAGCACCTCCACAGATGGTGACTCCATCATCTCCCTGGGCAATTCATTCCAATGTTTAAAAACCCTATCCATGAAGAAATTCCTCGTCATGTCCAACCTGAACTTCCCCTGATGCAGCTTGAGGTTATAAATAATATTGCAAACAGGCTCGACGCTCATATTTTAGCTGCCTTTTTCAATGGCTTGACCAAAGGAAAAGAGAGATTGCTGCAATCAGGATCATGTGGATTGAGAGATTTACCTTTATTTTTTTCTGCATAAAGATGAAGAAAAAGCATTTTAAGATGCCAAACCCTTACCTTTGAAGAATTATAGAAAAGGTGATATGAAATGCACACTTACTGATCACCATCTGTTAGCATATGCAGCAGTACTTAGTGCATTTAACTAAATATCAGTGCAGCTCACCGGATAAGACATGACCTCTGTGCCAAGGTGGTGGTGGTGGCAGATCTTAAACTTGCTCCCAGGAAATCAATGGGTGTGTCAGGATAAGTATCATGCAGAACTGAGCATAAGTGAAATGTTTTATTTGAGAAAAACCTAATCATTACTGACAAAATGGAATATGAGAGTGTCTTATTGGTGTCTATTTAAAACCTTAGATTAAAAGTAAAGCAATTTCTCGATGCCTTAGGAGTAATGCCTAGGAATAGTGTACTTAAAAACGTATGCAGAATAAAAAGTTGGTGTTGACTAAAACACATTACCATCTGCTTCTTTGTTTCATTCCACTAGAGATTAATTGAGTTGATCTGAGTTAGCAGATACTCTCAATGAAATTACATAGTGTGTTGATGAGTATTTCAATTCAGCTACTGATTAACTTGTTAGAATACCCAGGTGAGGTGATAATTGTTCCAGAAATCTGAATACGAGATTTTAAAACCAAGTTACTGCTCATTCTTGAAGGTTGTGCTGACTTAAGGATTTTCTTAAGGATTTTTTTCTTAAGGATTGTCTTATTTGTGTCATTGTCAACTACACTTTAAAGAATTAAGCCCTATGTATGTACACATCAAATGAGTTTATGTGTACATAGTATATGTTTGTAACTCTAGGTGCTTATAATATATGTTTGTAACTCTATGTGTATTTATTTGAGTGTATGTAGGTATATAGACGTATTTTTTCAGATGTGAAAGTCATAAACATTGCTATAACAAGATTTGCACATGTGTCTGCACTGTAGATTTTTCAAGTTATTATGAGATGTGATTCCTTATTGCTTTAAAAATGCCTAATTTCCTAAATTTTCTTCTCCTGGGATCCCATATATATATATATATATATATATATATGTATATATGCCTTTTAGGTGTGTTTAAAAGTCTTGTCTTGAGTCTCTTTTTAAAATGTGATTTTGCTCCAAAGTAATTAACCTGGAAAACATATATTTGAATGAGTATATTTATTCAAACTATTCAATTTGTTGAATTAAATGGATGACAGACAAGAGAAATCAAGACAGGGTATAGACAGGGTAGAGCCACAGGCTCCATGTCATGAGTTAATGTGATATAATTTTATCCATTGTATAACATCATTGATGCCAATGCTAATATTTCTACATGAGTTGCCATTATGCCAGCTCCATTGATTTCAGCAGAGCTTCAGTTGGGAGGAGCTACACCCACATTAAACTGCAAGTTTAAAAGGAATGTTTGGAATAGATTTGTTCTCCTTTTTGCAATTAATCATTGTTTCTAAATCAAGATTAAAATTACCATCCAAAAAGATAGATAATAACAACTGGAAACATATAGTTGCTTAAGGTAGCATAAATCATTCCAAACCATTTTTGTTAGAGTGAAATAAAACCATGAGTGTAATATTATTTCAGTAATGAAAACAAATTTCAGTTCTAAAGCATGACCAAGTAAAAGATACTCACTGTTTTGTTCATTATTTTATTGAGCTCTCAGTAATTCTGGTTCACAACTTTATGTTCCATATAATACAATTATACACACCTGAGCCTTGACATCTGAGTTCCATAACTTTTTTTACAACTCCAGAGGAGTCTTTTGTGAATTTACAAGCAATTCCTGCAACAGTGCTAGTGATAAAGTACACCTAAGCATACAACAGACAAAATAATTTGTTTTTCGTAATAGTAATGCCTCATTATCATTTTAAAACACATAGCACTTTTACAAAGATGTAAAGTATTAAATGCTCTCTTCTATTTAAGAGTGAGGGTTTTTCTGTTTTGTCTCTTTTTTATCCTCAGCTCTTCAAGTCAAGCTGTGAGGAAAATCTCTTATGCCTGCTATGCAGTTTTATCTTAATCCAGGAAAGTGGGAATCTAGCAAATAAAAAATAATCCAAAAGTTAATGCGGAACAAAATGTCTAGGCAAAATTTGGACATCACAAAACTCTTAGTGCACAGAAAGCCTGACTGAGCAATAGCCTATCTCTAGGTGAAGAATGGTTTTAAAGGTGATCAATCATATGATTTATTTCTTTGTTATTAACATTAGTATTACTTTTTTAATTTGACTGTGAAGCAATTTTTGTATGTTTATAAAGAAAACACAAGCAAACACTATGGACTGTGTTTCACAGGTGCTGTATATAAAATATTTACTCTTAATATAAAGCAAGATGCTGGTCTCAGTTCTGCAGCATGAAACACAATGGCAAATTCCCAGTCTTTGAGGTGACCAGATACGAAAACTTCTGTCATACATATATATATAAATATACTCTACCAAGTTTTGTTTTTTCAGCTCTCATGCTGGAAAAAATCATTTTTGTTTAGGTTTACTCATTTCACATTTAAAGAAGCCACACTGCACTTCACAAACAAGATTTTGGGAAAGGTCTATTCATATAATATTTTCTTCTTTTTTAGGAAAAAATATGACAGTTATTGAGGCTAAATGTACAAATTGTGTAAAATAGGTTACCTAGCATTAAGCTTCTTGAAAAAAAATGGGGAAAAAAAGCTCTTTTCTGTCTTGCTCTAGTGGATGGAAATAAATAGAGTGTTTAGCTAGATATTTCTATTTTACTTTAATTAAAAAAGATAAAGGATATATTAAAGAAAATTAATAGATAGCTTTTGTGGCAATAACTACCTTCAGTTGGAAGGATTAACATAGAAGTCAGGTATAATACTGAAAATAAATATGAATAAAATAAACTAACCTAACAATGCCAATTACTTTTATTAAATCACATGGTTAATAGACAAGGATTTGATTCACAGGTAGATGAGGACAGAGGCTCTTTTATTACACAACCTTTGCTGTCACTGTATCTCCTAGAAGGATTCTGTTGAAAGTGGGTATTCAACACAAGCCAATAAGCAAGTGCTACTTGCAGTCTCTGATGGCAGCTGACACCCAGGTCTTGAGTCAATTTTCAGCAAACCTGGCATATTGTCACCTCTTTCTGTAAATGATGGAATCCCTTAAGAAGGGATATTACAAAATGCCGACACGGGATTTTAATGTTTCACTAATCATTGGTGTAAATTATTCCTGTTATTTTGTTTTCCTTTTTAATTTAAAAAAATAAATAACAAGTCTGAATTGAAAACTCAAATCATGTTTTTAATTTTTTTTCATGGTAAGCATTAATAAGTGGTTAAAGGCATTCTCAGAAGTGTTTTGCTCCTAAGAAAATGGTAACATTTCCAAGAAATAGGTTTCACTTTGACATTATCCTACAAAAGAGTATTACTCATATTACTGTAGATCCTGATGATCCCAAAGAGGGTTTACAGAATCAGTTACTTGGGAAGTCACTGTGTCTTTACTCCAAGAACATAGTGTTTGGTCCAAGCTACACCTCAAGCAAGGCCAACAATGAAAAAAGGCTGTGTTGTCTATGCTGTCTAGGACTTTGTCCAGTCAAGTTGCAAGACTTCAACCAAATTTACTGATTCTCTATGAAAACTCTCCAATGTTTGCAGAGTGGAAATGTACAGAGATGAATTAGAAAATAGGTGCTTGAACTGATACAATCAACACTTTTGTTCAGAAAGTCCTCATTCTTCAGATGTTTTCTGAAATAAGCAAAGGTTCACAAAATTTCAATGGTTTAAAAACTCCAGTTGCAAAATCCTGAATAAGATTACTTTTCTGGAATTCACAGTGCTGAAAATACCATCTCTGACACAGGTTCAAGGTTGCCTGGTATGAAACCATGTGTGACAAAAAGGGAAGTGGTATCAGGAACTCATAGTGAGGACTCTGGGTTAAAATTGTGAAACTGAGATAGCTCAGCCTCATTCCTGGGCATAATCAATAGTTTTGATTAATTTTTTGTGGTCTTATAGAGTCTCTGTTTCTGTTACCAACCTTCACTTTTTAGCACTGTCTCATTGGTAATCTGATAATTGTGAGCTTCCACAGAGAAAAAGGCGTAAAAGGTCATTTAAAAATAAATAAATCATGCCAAAAAGGAAAACTTTTAGATGGTGAATGTGCTATTCCTATTAAAAATGAGGAAAATGTGCAGTCATGCCTAGCTTATTTTTGAGAAGCTTGTGCCTGCCTCTCTTGACAGCTCTAAGGCACAATGGTAAAACATTGACACTTACAAACCAATTCCTGTGCTTCGATTTCATTGCTAAAGAGTCAGTTTTGCTCACGGCATGGTGAGATAAGAAGTAATGAAAGTAGTAGTAATTTAGTACAGATTTCAATAAACTCTTCACAAACTCACTTAGACCTCACTGCTAAGATATGACATTGGAAGACTACAGTTATTGAGGAGATTTACTTATAAATTATATGAAGACACAGTTTTGGAAAAGAACAGATTTCACATTCAACAGTATAAGCATTCCATCTATTTTTAAAAAAGACAATAAAACAAACAAACAAAAGAAACCTCAACTTCCTTTTCAGTGTATTTGAATAGATGACAACATCTTTCCTTATGGGATTTCTGAAGGTAGGTACCCTGATCCCTGAGACTATAACTAAAAGCAGAAACCTTGTAAACACTGTGCTTTTGGAAGAAAATTTATTTCTGAAAACCAAACTGTTGTGTCCTGAAATCTCTCTGCCTTGTAGTTGACGTCATATTGTTGCCTTGCTTCCAGAAAAGCAAGTGTAAGGAAGACAGCTTGTTGAAAATCTTGAGGAAGCCAGATGTGCAAGAAATTGTCATAGAGAGGTCATCAATGGGACTGATTTATCTATCAAAAGCATTTGAACTTATTCATGAAGGTCAGAGTCCAGAGTGCTCTTCCATGGAGAGCCATCCAAGTTTGGTATGCAGTAGCAGCTGATGATTAGTTTCATTTCATCACAGAGAGTGGCTAAACATCAGAATTTTACTCTTGTATGTGATTAGGTTCATTTTTATTCACTAAGTAAGTATCTTGTAGCAGTGCTCACAGTGACTTTGTTCTCAAGGCTTCTGAATCATCAATGATCTCAAAATATTGCATTGGATGACACTTTCTGTTTCCTACTGACTGTCAACAGTGGCAGTCTTTTCATGGAAAGTCTGTGTCTGTACACTCCTACGCATTAGAGTTAATCTATTCAAAGGCCTTAAAAATGTATAGATTCACTATTCAAAGGCCTTAAAAATGTATAGATTACTTTGCTAGTCATTCAACCACTTTTAAAAATAATGTGCTGTTTATCCCTTCACATTCTGCTATAAATCTCAGTTGGCAAGCAATGTAATTCTTGTTAGGAATTGTTACTGATTCATTCATTAGAAGTATAGATCATAGATTTCCTTTTTGGCAAATGGTCTATTGTCTTGTGTTCACTCTCCTGTTGAGGAAGATCTTATGCTTATCTGCTTTGCTACACTTTTTCCTGGAAAAGGTTTCAAACCCATGTGTTACCACCTTCATGGTAGGTATTTCTTCAAATTCAGGGCCCCACCAAACTCTAACAATACGAATAAAGAGACTCAAAGAATTTCAATTAAAAATTTAAATTTAAATTCAAAAAGCCTTTTTTCAGTCTATTCCTCAGCTCAAAGTATGGCCAGTTTTGTGTTATATCAGATTGTTTACAGCCTTATAAAATTAGATGCTTAATATCTCCAAGGACTGAGATGCTTCTCTGGGAAAATTGTGATCAGCTTCATATTGGAAAAAAACGCCTCTCCCAGACTTCCATCATCCACACATAATGTGCTCCAGCCCCCTAGTCTGCTTGGTGTCCCTTCTGGACTTGCTTTAGAATGTCAAGGTCTTTCTTGTACTAGAGAGGCCAAAACTGGGCACAATACTGCAGACACTTCCCAGGTACCAAAGAGAGGGGGAAAAGTACTTCCCAAGTTGATGAGTGCACCCTTGCTATTACAACCCCATATAGAACTTGCCTTCCCTGCTGCAAGGCCACATTTCTGACTCGTCTTCAGCCTGTTTTTCATGAAACTCACATATATTCTACTGTGAAAATCCTTGTATTCCTTGCTGTCTGTATGTAAGGGCATCAAAGATGTATTTGAGAAGATTTTTTAGCTTAGTAGGCTTCTGTCACTACAGATTTCCAAGGTTTGGTGGAAATATTACTGTGGTCTGACAGCGTAGAAAGCAGCTTCACTTGCAAGTGCTTTTACAGTTCATAGAATAGTACAGTATCATTAGCAAAAACACCCAAACCCATAGCACTAGATCTGAATTTGGAAAGAATTTGGCAAGGCTTACAAATTCAGTTGTGAAGTACCTTTAATTCTACTGTCCATTTAGCAATTGTATTTTGTTTTGTGAAGTTCTGTTTTTTTTAAGTGTGAAGTTACAGTTCTATCATTACTCTCAATTATGAAATAAAATCCGCTTGTTCCATGATAACAGAAGGGTGTTTAAAAGCAAGGCATGAGATTCATCTTCCAGAACACCAGTGAATAATATTCGTTCAAAAAAGTAGTGTTCGTAATGAAATTCACAATGATAATTTACACACAGCTAAAAAGCAGAACTGTCCTATCACTACGGCATTCTTCCTCACCTACCACCTTCTCCCACATTAGGAAGAGATTATTTGTCAGTCAAGTATGTGAAAGTTATTCCAAAGGAATAAAAACCTCTGTGATAGAAAGATAACCATTTTTCCTTTGGGACTAGTAGGGCATGGTACTCCCTCTTTGCTAAAGGGATGAAGAGACCTGTGCATACACATCATTACACTAATTTCCTCAGAACTTCACCTCACCAGCCAAATGCTTCTTTGTGAGTGTTGTTCTATGGAATAGTATTCTCCAGCTTGGTGTTCTTACTGAAACAACCAACATCATGAGTCACAGGAAAAACCCACCCCTCCATCCCCCCTCTGCATGGTGTGAGGTGGTATTTAATAATGCCAGGATTCTGGCTGTCACCCTCCCTGTCCTGGCCAGGACCAGGAAAAAGAGAAAATACATAATTAATGGAATGTTGCTCAGAGAAGCTGTGGATGTCCTATCCCTGGAAGTGTTCGAGGATGTTGATGGATCAAGTGTTGGATGGGCTTTGGGCAATCTGGTCTAGTGAAATGTGTCCCTGGCCTATGACAGGGGAGCTGGAAATGGATGATTTTTAAGGTCCTTTTCAACCCAATCCATTTTTTATTTTCATTCTATTTCATTCTCCTTTCTCAAATGCCACTTCTTTAAACCAAAAATTCTGTCCACAATATGACCATGCTGCGGAAAAGTTTGTCCTGACATGAGTGGAAGAAGGAAACACATTCCCATTCTCTTCATCCTTCAAGACCATACTTTTGCTGTGAAATGAGCATGAGACAACAGTAAAGAAGGCAACAAATCACAACTAATCTGGCAGAACACTTCACCTCTCCCTGAGAAGTGGGCTGCACATCACCAGCTGAGGGTGTCACATTCGGCAGGTGGGATTCTCAATTTACAGGCAGAACAGCTTGATTTAAGTCTGTTGACTCTTGGCTTCAAAACACAAATGAGTTACTGCAGGGTAACATGCTACTGCACATTGGCAGCTTCACAGCAGCTGTCTGAGTGCGTGTATACAGCTCACAGCAAATGTGAGAGCACTGAAGACATCTCAGATCTCCCTCATAGTTCAGACCAATACAGGGAGATGTTGTTTCTGGCTCTGTGGTTAGTTAGTACATTTACTTGGAAAGAAAAGGTGAGGTTTCTATCCTTCCTCCTACCTACTTTTGAGCTGGCCACATATATTCCTGGATGTGAAAAATCAGTTTGTCTCCAAAAATAAAATTTGCTTAGTCTTGGAAGAAGACATATACTGAGGATATATCAACCAAAGACTCAGAAAAATGCACATATGTGCATTTGCCCCAAAATTTGGAGTATTCATTTCACTGATTTAAACAGTAAGGCAGTAGCACTAAAAGAGGATTTCATCATATTTTTTCTTTTATCAGCATAGTCAATCTTATATCAGTGCAGTGATAACAGCTTACTTAGCTCAAGCTTTTAGTTGGGCTACATTTGCTTTTCTTTTCTTTCTCTTTTGCTTGATGTTCAGGAGCATTAGCACCAAGAGAAAAAGAACACTCAGGTCTAAAAACAGAGGTAGGAAAAAAGCTCAAGCATGGGCTAGTTGAGTATTCTTAAAGGATTAGTATTGTGCTAACAATTAATGGGTTCACTACAGAACAAGGCTGATCCAAGGTTACATTTTGACACTATTGTTATTGGTTCTAGCAAATTATTGGATACTGCGGAAAGAATAGTAATTTGCAAGAATTTACTTCTTATTGATGTTTTAAATTGTGTGTAACTCCTGCATAGAGAGAGGAATACACAAGGCAAGTAGGCACTAATAACTCCACTGCAGTCTCTTTAACAAAAATACTTTTCTCTTTGTAGAAAAAAGAACAAACATTTCTAAAAGTGGCTTTATTTTGACAGAAACTTTATAGCATTAATATAACTAAGTAAATAGAAGAATTATAAGCATCAACTAAAGACGTTGATTCTTGATTATTTGCATATAAATACATGCTACCAGTCTGTACTGGCTTCATGTGTTTTATTTTTGATAAATCTAGTTAATGAGTAGGCAGAAGAGGTTACATTTTTCACTTTCTTTTCTGTGTGGGTGACCAAGCACAGGAACAGATCATGCAGAGGTTGCAGAGTCTCCCTCACTGAACATAACTCTGCCCTGTGTTCTGGGATGACCCTGCTTGAGCAGAGTTTTTGGACCAGATGACCCACTGTGGTCCTTTCCATCCTGACCCATTCTGTGATTCTGTGAGACAGAGGTTTATGTGTTAGGAAGGCCAGGCCAAAACAGAAGGCTGTTTAGATGCACAGGTAACTCTGACCTGAAATAAACAGGTGGAGATGTTGTACAGAAGCAGAAACAGAGGAAAGTTGCCCAGGAGTACAGAGGTATTTCTCAAGCATGCATGGATGGAGTTAGAAGAGCTAAAGTTCAGATGGAAATTAATGCAGATAGGGATTTCAAGCAACATGAAAAATAGTTTTTTATAATTATGTCATTAGCAAATAAAACTAAGAGTGTGAGTACAGAGATCCTCACTGCTCAATGGAGCAAAGGAGATACTGAGTGGTCAAGGCCTTGGATAAATCCAAGAAACTGAGAGTCTTTCTTGCTTCATTTATTACTGAATTAAGTAAGATCCATCTTCTGGTTTCCCAGGCCCAAAACCTCCACACGTAAATACAAGCATATGCAGCATGTGACTTTTGTACAGTGAGGTAAATCCCTTCAAGGAATGCAAAAACCAACTGTGCATGATTGTGCCAGCTGGGTAGTTTACACACAATGCTTTGAATATTGTGCAATCCACCAGATTTATAGCATGGCTGCAAAGGAATTGCATCACCACAGACCTGATAAGGTCAGTGCTTCAGGAAAACATTTGTTGCATATGGCTATGCAAAATAAATTTGTTCAGCATATCAGAAATCTTAAAAAAACATTGGCAAACTTAGCTGACTATCTTTCAGGAGAAGGATGGGGTAATTTTCCCAAACACAGGCATTTGAGATATCAACCTTAAGCTATCCAATATATCTACCCTGCTATGGCAGATATGACATACTATTTTAGATAAACCTATGTCCTTCTAAAGGTCAAACTGAGTACTTGAGGGACTCTAAAATTATCCTAGACATCATTTAAGCAGTTTAGATAAATGAATCCCATTCTTTTGTTCTTAGATTTTAAGCCAAAATACATGGATGGGCTCAGTTCTGTCAGGTTCACATTCCTGTAGCAAAAATATTAAAATACTATTTTTCTGGTTTCCTTAAACTATAATTGAAGATACACCCTGGAAAATATCTGTCAATAAGGATTACTGAGATAAAAATAAAAAATACTCAGGAAAAGACTTCAGTCCTCAGGGTCTTTCTCAACAAGTCAACCAGCTGCCAATTTTGAAAGAATTCAGTATGCATTTTTCTTTGTATCTCTTCAAGCATGGCTGTTTCTTTTGGAATATCTACCATCTTACCTACTTTCCAGGTCTGAAAGTAATCCAGCTGATGTAGATTTTAGACCTTTGAGATCTTACATGACTGCTTCCTGGTTGTAACACACTTACAAGCACTCTGAGCTACACATGAAAAACTAGGCTCTCTGTTAGCCGAATGCTCTTGTGCTGTATTTGAGAAAGAGATGTCTGTGGAGGATTTACAGGTGCTTTTTTTAAACTCTTGTTTCCAGAGCTTTAAAAAAATGTGTTTCAACACCTGGATGTGAGATATCTTTTGAAACTAAGGAAGACTCTTTCTACCTGTTAGACTTAAGAATCTAGGGACATCATTAAGGGAAAATCTGTTTTCTTGTTCATCTGTGCACCAACTTTCAGTAATTTCATCGAAAACAGCTGTGGCTTTTTATGAGCACTTATTTCCCAAGCCTGCAAGATATTTCTGATCTTTGGCCCCTGCTTTAAGAGGACCCTATATCTACAACTCTATATCTTTTTACTCCTTTCTGAAGGGTTACTTGCTTTCTGGCGTCAAAGATTTGTTGGTAATGAAACTCAGGAAAAATCAGATCACGCCAGTTTAAAATGTCTTGTTTTTTTTTAAAGTAGTCAGTGAAAGAATGATTCGGCCTCCAGCTATATTGGAAATAGACAAGTCCATTTGAAAAGAGCTGATGTTAAAACTTGTCTTATTCTTCAAACTTTTCATGTGCAAAGGGTTAGTGGCACCAAAAGCTATGTTGAAGATTTTGCTTTCAAGGAAATTGTAGACAAAACAGCTACCCTGTTTTTTGTGTCCTACCCTTATAGTGTTTCACTATACCCCAGATTCAGAATTAAAGTTCTTCCTTTACTGGCAGTGTCTTTGAATTGCTTACCCAACATAATGTTGTCCAAATGGACCCTGCCTTTCCCACACCCCTCGGGTGGAAACTCACACTGTTGTTAGAGTATTATTAACTTGTTCAGAAACAGTTTGTCTGGATGATGCACACACAAGATGACATGGTTCTCAGAGGACTTAAAAATACTGTTAAGCTAAAAACAATGTAAAAGAAAACAAACTGAAAGCAGTCTGCAGCAGCAAGACAATGCAGACTGTCCCAGTACAAAGCATGGTTTAAGGCAGATTCACATTTCCATGGGTCAGAGAAACTTACAACAAGTGATTAGTGAAAATACAGAAGCACCTCTGTAATATTGCTTTCAATTGTAATACATAGAAAGCATGTATTATTGTTATCACAACTATTCATTTAAGTTAGAGGAGAAAACACTTTTAATGTTGAAGAGAACTATAAGCAGATTCCTGATGGTAGGAAATGTACAATTTCTTCCTCCACATTTAGAAAACAAAAACGCCACCACTAACAAAAAATAGTTCAGAGACTCACAGCAGTATTTGATATAAAAAGTCCTTCTTGGGCTTGATTTGAAATGTCCATGATTGTATATACAGAAATATTTTTGAACAGGACCAACTAACTCACTTCATGACAAATATTTTTCAATAAAACATACAAATTATTGTATTTGCAGTGTATAGACTGATGAGTTTCTTTTCAGATGAACCATAGGAGTTGGATATTTGACTCACAATTAAAAATAAACAACAAGATCTTCTGTGAAAATGCCACTGTTAAAGAAAAATAATGGAAAATGTGCCAACACAGACACATGTAAGGGTACAGGCAAGGGGATCTATGCATGTTTGTAATACTAAGCACATATTTAAGCCCTTTTCTGAACTATAACAACATCTTTGCATGTTCTTCTCACTACCACAATGATAAGTTGAAGAAAAAATTGTAGTATCTGTGCAATTCCTATGAAAGTAATTAAATTCACAGATGTAACATGTAACTCAGGGTGATTCATTGGTTGCACATGAGCTGTAAACAGTGAAAAGTAACTCCAGAACATTGATATTGCTTTGAAACACTGTAGTGAAAGTTGAAGAAACCAACCCAGATCCACCATACATTTGTTCTAGTAAAACATAAGTTTTGTGAAACCTTTTGATTGAGACAAAATTATTGTAAGTTCAGTCAGTAAGAAAATAAAAATTCTGATAAACAAATAACACAGGGCAATGGCTGAAGGAGATGATAGAATTGCCTTTTTCTTAAAAAAAAACAAAAAACAACAACAACAAAAAAAAATCCTACTCTCACTATCCTTTCCATAAGGTTATCATTAAGGAAAAAATTCTTTTAGAAAGCACATTACAAAATTTTTGTTGCAACATTATCTATTTATTTATTTGTTTAGGTGTACAAACAAAATCATATTAGGCAAAAATAATTACAAAGCTACAAATTGGATACTGGGTTAAGGAATTTAGTTGTGATTTTTTTTCTTTCAGGTCCACCCTACTGACCATTGACAAAACATTTCGGCTCACTGGTCTCTTCATCTCAATCTATAAACCAGAAATATTTATTTTCCTTCATAAATAACTTGAGCATGAATAGATTAAGGTTTTTTTATTATTAGGCAAAGAATATTCTTTATGTTTACCCATTTCTGTGTTAAGGAATTTCTTCTTAGCAGAGCTGAAAGATTGAACCTTTGGATTAAACACACAGGGGATGTGTAACGTTACATCCCATGAATTCAGGTGTCTGTGCTCCTCAAGACCCAGTGCTCCTCAGAAAAAATTCTACAGTCAACAGATTGAAAGGGATCTTAAAGATCACCTTATTCCAATTCACGTGCCATAGGCAGGGATGTGTCCCACTAGGCCAGGTTACTCAAAGCCCATCCAACCTGACCTCGGACATTTGCTGGGATAAGGCATCATAACTTCCATAAATATTTTTGATAGACTATATATAGCAAACAGCACAAGTTTTGTGAACCTTTGACAGATTTAACTCATGTGACCAGGACTTTCACATGGCAGATGCTAAAATCTGCAATTTTCGTATTGGCAGTTCTACAGTTCTTCTGCAGCAGGTTTATCATCTCATATGTATTCTGCCCATACACATATATAGCTACATTTTTCCCCCTTGAGCCACTAAAAGCTTTCTAGTCACTATCTAGAAATATTAGGTTTGCCAATCTTTATTTTTCTTAATCCCCTAGTGCAGTGTGATCTAGTCATCTGCTTTTTGTTTGAGCTTCCTCAAGATTTATTCAGACCAAATCTCTTGTGTGAATTACCTGCAGAAGTTAGATAAGCAAGATGTATCTTTTTCACTGGTGCAGAGAAGTTTGAAAGTATATTCGTGACATAAAGCATTACTCATTGGTTAACAATATAAGAATTAGAAAAGTCATTAATATAGTTAATGATCCTTAATTACATAATGGAATGCCTGTTACATGATTCTTTAGTGTCTCAGCATTTCCATGCATTATTGATAGCCAATTAGGTACAGACGAAAGAACTGGGAGAACTATTTGCAGCAAACAATTTATTTGATAAATTTAGCCTCCCTTTTGTTTTTGAATTACCTGTAAGCAGGCTTTGATTTTTAAAAATGCCATTGTTTCTCCAAGTAAATCTTTTAAGCAAGGGTCTTCTAGCCTACGCTCTGATTGCAAAATATTTTATGTATTATTGCTTTCTAGGTGTGAGTCATTCTTATTTCTCCAAAACACTATTTATCTCTTAACTCTGGTGTCATATGCTATTCCTTCACTAGATGAATACTAAACTCAGACTCTTCTGTTTTCTTCTCTTCCTTCAAACACAGTCTCATTCAGTCCAACAGATTCACTTTTCACTGTGACTGAATTTTCATTTAAGACTAGTCAGATCTTTTATAATGGTACATAAAAGGTTCTTCCTTTCCTTTTCTGGCAGATGCTGCTATTCTTCCCAGCTCCCATGATGAGTAGAAGAGTGTTCTCTCAGTAGGCAGATACACACACTGAAAGTGTGGCCAGTGGTCATTTTTAATGTCTTCAGCGATGAAGACTCCACAACATCTCTGAGAAACTATTTGCATGATCAACCACCTGCACAGTTAAAAAAAAAAAGATTATTCTTATGTTTAAACAAAGATTCTATATTTCATTTTGTGCCCCATTGTCTTTTGTCTTTTATTTAAGCACCACTAAGAGAAAAAGTCTGGCTCCACCTACTTTGCTCTGTTCATCAGGTATTTACACACATTGATAAGATCCCCCTTAGATTTCTCTGTTCCAGGCCACATCCCTCTCAGCTCTCCTTGCACCTTAGGTGTTCCAATCCCTTAATAATTTTCAGGTCCTGATCTGCAGTTTTTCCAGTATGTCCATCTCCCTCTTGCACTCAGGAGTCTAGGAACAGAGGTAGCACAGATCTGCCTCACCAGTGTTGAGGTCAGAATAGGAATCACCTCCTCTGACATGCTGGTGATGCTCCCCAAATGCAGCCCATTACACTGCCAGCCACATTTGCCACAGGAGCACACTGCTGGCTCCAGGTCAGCTTGTTATCCCCCAGGACCCTGTGGTCTTTCCTGCAAAGCCATCTTCCTACAAAGACACTTTTCCAGTCTTTCTTGGTGTATACAAATATTCATCCATGGATTCCTCTGTATTCAGCACGGGTGCAGCCACACCTTGAGTCCTGTGTCCAGTTCTGGGCTCCTCATTACAAGAAAGACATTGAGGTGCTGGAGAGAGTTCAGAGAAGGACAACAGAGCTGGTGGAAGATCTAGAGACCAAGTCATATGCAGAGCAGCTAAGGGAGCTGAGGCTGTTTAGCCTGGAAAAAAGGAGGCTCCAAGGTGGCTTTATCACTCTCTACAGCTCCCTGAAAGGAGCTTGTAGCTAGATGAGGGTTGGTCTCTCCCTCGCAGGCAACTAGTGACAGGACGAGAGGACATGGTCTCAAGCTGCTCTAGGGGAGGTTCAGGTTGGACATAAGGAGGAAATTTTTCATGGAAAATGTTATTAAACATTAGAATGGGCTCCCCAGGGAGATGATGGAGTCACCATCCCCAGAGGAAATTCAGAAATGACTGACCACTTAGTGCCATGGTCTAGTTGACAAGTCAGGGATCAGTCAAGGGTTGGACTTTATGATCTTGGAGGTCTTTTCCAGCCAAGATGATTCCGTGATTCTGAGGTGTGGGACTTGTCATTTTCCCTTTATCAGACTCCAAGAAGTTCCTGTTAGCATTTAAGGGATTGAACTAGAAGGATGCCTTGAAACTCAACTGGTGTCCTTTATCAATAGCTACATTCCAAATCCAGCTTCTCTGAGAGGAGCTGCAAATTGCCTGGATGTTGGTTCATCCACATTGTGTGGGTGGTCCCAACAGGTTTGCATAGGCCAGCTTTGCTGGGAAGGCTCTAAAGCAGTCTGTCACTGTTTACTTAAAACAAGTCTGTTACTAAAACAGTCCTGGTTGCTGTTATCTTAAAACTGTTATCACAAAGAATGTTTTCTGTAAAGCTCATTTTAGGGCTAAAGCATGTCTCACTCTTAATTCTAGTAGATTAAACCATCTGATTTGAAAAGAAAATGTGAAAATAAATGAGTCTGAAAAAAACCCAACGAGTCTTCAGTTTTGCTTCCAAGTTATACATAGTAATTTTATTTTTTCAAGTGTAGCAAATTAATGAATAATGAGTTAGAATAATATTTTTTTCTCTGATATCTCCTCAGAACTACCCGATTTGTACTTTATAATATCCTCAATTTGTGTAATTTCTATGAATATTATCTAAATAATATCCATGTCATCAGATATGAAGGATGAATCAGAGAACTAAAGAAAAGACCTTATGTGCATGAATTAAAATTTGCCCTTCATAGATTCTCAAGAGTAGATCTGCTCCTAAATAAGTTCTGTAATACCTAACAAGTGTTTCAGAATATAGTCTCTCACATCACTTTCTCCATGAAGGTGAGTGATTGCAGCAGGCATTAAAAAATATTATTAATCAGAAGTCTATATCACAACAACCCTAGCTACCTTCTCCCCTCCCGCTGCATCTTGAATAAACCGATTACTGCTGCTTGAAATTTCAAGTGACAGCTAATTTAAGTGTGGCTTCACATTATGGGTTCCAAAAATTACAAACTACTGTTTAGATTTATTTGATAAGTCATGTAGCAGAACATTTTACAAGACTGTCTGTAAAACTAGAGTGAATGAGAGAACACAGTTATAACTGAATGATTTTAATCTCTTGTCCATTTTGTTTTGTTTTGTTCACTTCAGGGAATGGAACATAGGTTTTACATTGTATCAGAGCAACTGACGACTCTATTTAAAAAATTCTTAAAATGTTAAAATGTTGGTGTGCTGTAATATACATGTTGCCTTGTAAACAAGGGAAATTAGGTGCTTTTGTCTCTCATAGGCCCAGATCAAAGAGGAGAAAGCACTCCAGCATAGCCAAACCCTAATGATTTTGCAAGACATATCTCACCTTACCCTGCAATGGTTTAAACCATAACAGAAAAGAACAAACCTGTCCAAGCAACCATTCAGCACACACACTTGCACCTACTACAAATAAGCTGTAATCAAAAATCCATTGAAGCCTTTGTAGCCATTCTGTGAGCTGATGAGGTCATGAGAATTTGGTGAAACTACTGCTTTATTCCCTTCCAGGAGGGAGCATCTTGCTCTTTACAAAGGGTGGGAAATAGAGCCACAACAGGGAGAGTAAGGTGCTGATCAAACTGTGACATATACAAAGCCAGCATCACTAGACTCACCGGGCATCTCCTATTCAGTGCACATGTTGTTGATTGACAGAGACTCAACATGTTGATTCATGCTATTAAATTGTTAAGTCAATTCCTAAAAAGGTTACTGCCATCCATAGTGTGATTGTTGATGAGGTTCCTGACTTTGCATACATTACCAAGGTCTGGCTGGATGACTCTGTAAAACTATTATTGGTCCAGATGTCTTCTTTTGAATCTTATCTCATAAAAATCTGAGAAATGGCTAAAGCTGTAGTACTACAAGGCTTTTAATAGAGCAGACAAAGCAAGAACAGAAGGTGGAATTCAGTAAAGCTCAGACTAGCACTAAGATGTGTTATTTTAATGATTAAGAAAATTTATCCTAGAGGCACACTGCAGTAATAACTAGCAGACTAACACAACATACTACTGGACTCCCAACAAAAGGCATTCTCAAAGCTGCCTGGTTTGTGTTTCAAAGTAGACAATGCATTCTCTACATTGCAGCACAAATTAAAACACTAGCAATCAAAAGCAAAAACATGCTTCCCTCCTATGCCCTTCCAGGAGTCTAAAAGCAATTAATAATATATAAGGCTTTAATTTCATGGTAGACTTTTTTTTCCTCTGCAAAATAACTGAGATTGGATCTGATGCAATAATTGCACACTACACATTGTTTTACCAAATTCAGATGACTGAATGTAAAGTACTCAGTTTGACCTGGAAATGAATCATTTCAGAAACTGCTAATGTGATTCCAGTTGTATTTAAGGAACAGACCAAGTGAAGGATTCAGTATAAATGTTCTTGATATAATGATGGTCTATGGCAAGATATCAGAGATACTAAACAAGCTATCTCAGGTGTCAGGAGATATATACTTATGTTAGGTCAAGGTCCCATCTGGGGCGTATTACACTGCCTCACCACAGGTGCTTGATTGGTAGTTCTGGACCCTGGTGATGTTAATTTGCATAAATCCTGCTTAATTTGCTTAAAATTTGCTTGAGGTACAGGTGTATGTAGAGTTAAGTGCTTTGATTAACAAGAGTAGATTTAAACATGTACTTATATCATGTTGCTAATTCCCATGAAAGCAATTCATTAAAACACTTTTGAAAAATTAACTTTTGTACTTAGTACGCAATACCAGGTACCACGCCACAAATGTGCACTGCCCGTGCAGGTGTCACAGTGCATCTTCACGAAGGTTACCAAGGCTCAATGTGTTTCACCTGCTCAGCACATTCACTGATGACACAAAGCTGGGAGGAGTGGCCCATACCCCAGAGAACTGTGCAGCCCTTTAGAAGGACTTAGGATGGAGGGATGGGCAGAGAAGAACTTTCTGAAGTTCAACAAGGGAAAATGAAGGGTCTGGCACCCGGGAAAGAATAACCCAAAATGCACTATCACAGACTGGGGCTTTACCTGCTGGAAAACAGCTCTGTGGAGAAGAATAGGGATGTCCTGGTGGACAACAAGCTGTCCATGACCCAGCAGTGCCCTAGTGGCCAGGAAGGCCAAGGGTATCCTGGTGTGCATTGGGAAGAGCATTGCCAGGAGGTCAGGGGGGTGATCCTGCCCCTCTACTCGGCCCTGATGGGGCACACCAGGAGTACTGTGTTCAGTTCTGGGCCCCTCAGCACAAGAGAGACATGGAGATCCTGGTGTGGGTCCAGTGGATAGCAATGAAAGTAATGAAAGGCCTGGAACATTTCCCTTACAAGGAAAGGCAGACAGAGCTGGGCCTGCTCAATTGAGAAGAGATGGCTTAGAGGGCACCTCAGCATAATGTGGAAGTCTCTGAAAGGAGGTTGTCAAGAGGATTGATCCAGGCCCTTCTTGGCCCAGCAATAGGACAAGAAGCCAAACCTGATGCCCAGGAAGTTCCACCTGGACATGAGGAAGAACTTTATTGTGCGCATAACCGCACACTGGAACAGATTGCCCAGGAGGGTGTGGAGGCTCCCTCACTGGAGATATTCAAGAACTGTCTGGTCAGAATCCTGTACAATGTGCTCTAGGATGTTATCGTGATTATAGACAGAGAAAAAGGGTGGGGCTTCTAGCACTTTTTGATTTCATGCCACTCGTCTCATGAGGGGAGTATAATTTCAGCAGTAAGAAGCTGGGGCTGGAACCATAAGGATCACCAGCTCTTTCAACCTCACCCATTCTGTAATTGTGTGATTCTGAAAAGATACAATACATTTGGTCAGCTGGAAGAAAACTCAGTATCAAAAAGCTGAGTATTATTTATTGCTGAGTGTTCTTACAGTTGCTGTTGCATATATTTTTGGGCCTTTTTTTTTTCTCTTTTTCTATCCTACGTGGCTTGGCATTTCTCTTGTTTTTTTGTTGTTTTTTTTTGAAAAAAGCTCAAAGAGAAAGCCTCAAAAGTCAAAGAAGCAGTGCTCTCCTATGCCTATCTTTTGCTCTGAGTCCTTTTTGGGTTTTTGCTGTCCATTTTACTGTAACAGTAGGTTTAACTGTGCTCAAAAAAGTGTTCTGGCTTATGAGTTGCAAGGTCAGTCTCAAGTCAGCTCAAACTTACCAAGATTTACTTGCTATGAAATGGAAAGAGAATTTCAAAATCTTGCAAGTATTGTTTTAGTCTTTCCAGAGTGGTAGACAATTCTTTTTTTCATACTGTATTAATACCCACAGAAGACAAATTAGTTCTATGGACTAGACAATCTGTTCCAAAACTGTCACAATGTCCATGCTTTTGAAAATACTCAGCTTTCTTGTTACCTGAAATGTATTGGCCAACTGGAATTTTTTTCAGTCAAATCCTTCAAGCAACTGCCTACAGACACCTCTGAGAGACTCCTGAGAATTCAGTTCCACTGCTGGTGTTCAGAGGGAACAGCTGAGCAAAAAAAATTCAGATGAACAGAGACCAGCAGAAGCAAAAGATCCATAAATTGCATTACTGAATATATTTACTTCTTCTAAAGTAGCAAATTCTACCCATTTCTTTCAAAATACATGCTTGATGAATTGCAGGCCTTCTACACATAGAACTGGAGTGTTTACTTTCACCCAAAATCATGTGAGTTAATGTGAGGAATATAATAGGATGCAAAATGTTTTGGACTAGGTATTTTAAATATATATACAGAGAGATATTTCTAAATTTTTTTTATAACAAGATCATTTGGTAAAATATTTTGGTTTTCATATGAATGGCTGAAAAATGTTCTATTCCACCTACAGTACTAACTATTCTGAAATCACTGTTTTTTCATGGGAGATGATCTACTGATGTATCTATTCTCATTTTCTGCCAGAGTTCTTTAGACTTCCTTGTAGGGTATCTCACCTATTATATGCTATGGCAGCCTCACAATTTCTGATAGGTCACCCAATCCCTTTGGTGGAAGCATGTAAGGTAGGATATTGAAATCCAGAACTACTGCCAGGAGATACCTTCTATGAAACAGTGGCATCAGCATATGAAATGGTGTTTTGATGGAAATCACACACCTCACTGTTTTATGTAAATTCACCTTTCAATTAAAAAAAAACCCCACAAAACACAGATATGGATCACTAAGTCCCCTTCTCATCAAAAGCTTTGTTTGACATAATGACAACATTTCTGTTGTTTTCTACAATTCCTGTGATAATAATATGTATTCATATGCCACAGGGCATACATAGATGATAGTAATAATCAGTAACAATAATCATGTTTCTGATTTCATCCAGTTTCATACTTTTCAAAGCCTACTGTTATCAGCAGCTAAAATTCTGCAGCTGAGGGTTTAGAATTACCCCACAGAGATTAAATCTCACTATAAGTGGCCTTTGTATATGCATGAGTGTTACATTAAGAAGAAAATGTTATCGTTCATTTTAAAAGCAGATCATTAAAAATAGCCAAATTAAGAATTAACTAATGAGAGATTAGTAGTGAATATTATCAATATTTGTAATAAATAAAATGTGTTATATGTTACCAATGTACTGTCAGAATCTTTCTGACATTCTCTTATCTTTGGCAGATGAAACTTCATGTCTCACAACCTGGAATTTTCATTTCCCAAGGAACTTTAATGTTTGTATGAAAGGTTCTGTCCTGACAGCAACCTTCAGGCACTTCACTGACATTATCTCTGAGTTACAAAACTTTGAGGAAAACCAGAATTATTTCCCTCATATCCATCAGCTGTGAAAAAAAAAACACCCCAGTAAACTAGGATTGTCTAACATATTATCAGGGTTCTTCTTACAACCCAAAGGCATATATATATATATATATATATATATATACATGTGAAAATTAAAACAGAGATATTTTTAAACATTCCTCCTAAATATACTCCTGCTAAATATATTTCATGTTGCTGAATTCAAAGCTTTCTGTTCCTTTAGCCCAGCCTCAGTGGTGCAGCACTGTACTAGCAGCACATTTGTGGAAAAAAAAAAAAAAAAAAAAAAAAAAAAAAAAAAAAAAAAAAAGCTGTAGAAAACTTCACAAGAAGACTTTAAGAGACTTAGTTGACACCTAGGGAGCTATCACATCTCTAGTGCGATGGTTCTAACTGTAAAACACAAGAACTCACAAACTTCCTACTTTTCAGCTGAGATCCAGACCTCGGGATACTCTACTGTCACAGTATTTTGTCTTTATTCTTTTTCCTTCTTTGTTTTCAGTTTTCTGTTCCTCTGTCAGTTTTCTCCTAAGTGCTTGATAATTCACAGCCTTATTTTTTCTCTACATATCTCAGTGATTTTGTTATTTTTGATTCTAATACACCTATAGCATATCTTAATTCTTTCTCTTATCTATATATACATAAAACAGATCAGAAAAACACAAGCAGAAAAACTTCATGTTCATATTTCTATATTCATGCCAGAAATGTTTGTGTGCTCAGTTTCACAGAGATAAACCTGTCATGAAATTTTTCTTCCTTCTTAGATTCAAACAACTTTTCTAGGAAAAAGAAAGGAAAAAGGGTAATCCAAAATTTGAGACTATCATCTCAAATATGATTAAAAGAAAGATTAAAATGGAAGTCCAGCTTACAAGTATCAGGCTGTTCAGAGACACTTTTTTGTACTGAGAGGCTAAATATATCAAATATACTCTTTGCTGTTATTTGCTTTAACTTCATTAGCATATACAGGAATTAGTTGCTGGAGCACAGGCTGAGTTTATGTCCTGTGCAAATTAAGCTGTAGTACTATTTGTGTGGCTGTACAAGTCCAAAATTGTATTAACTTTCACCTTGTCTATGCTCTCCATCAGAAGATCAAGAAATGGGATATTTATCAAATTTAGAGACCATTTGACCTTCTTCAAGTTAATACTAAATCAGATTGACCTATGGTTGCCAGTATCAAGAGACAGTTCACTCATTTGATGCCTTCTAGATAGGGATGACCAAATGGTCTGACCCAAGATCACTGATGAGCTACATCCTATTAACCTCCAAAAAAAGAGAGACAAGAAAAGAAAAGAGAAATAGGGGACAAAAGAAGCTTCAAAGTAACAGCTGTGTTTGATAAAGAAAAGAGCAGAAATATGGTATAATGGCTATGTACTTGATCTGCTCATCTGTGACAGCAGTCTGGGGATAAGGGGCTGTAAAACCATTAGTATTTAGCAGTCCCAGCAAACTTTAGGATGGTAACTTCCTAGTGACCACATTCTCATTTTCCCACACCAGAAGTCAGCTTTGCTCTCCCCTATGCACAAGTCTTGCCAAAACCACTGAGACAAACGACCCAGAATAGGATCTGTATCAGTAATTTCACTACATTAAAAAAATGTCAGGACGGTTTGAGAAAGAAACCAATTTACACGAGGAATCTCAAGAATGTGATATTTTCTTTCTTTTTCTCTTTTTTTTTCCAGATTCTTACATCCTAATTTAACATATCAAATATCACCTGACTTTGTATGAGGAAGAAAAGCAATGACTTGACTATTTGAGTCCAGTCTGGTTGCAGGTGAAGGACTCAGCATTCATCCAGAATGGGGTTTTTTTGTTATTTATTGTTTTGTTTGGGGTTTTTTTTACTTTTTCTTCTTTTTTTTTTTTCTTAATATGCAGAGTTAATCACACTGTGCCAGCCAAGTTTGTCACAGAAAACCTAAGATTCTGTGGGGGTGCTGAGGCACTGGCATGGGTTGGACAGAGAAAAGGTAGAGGCCCCATCCCTAGAAGTGTTCAAGGCCAGGCTGGATGGGGCTTGGAGCAACCTGTGGCAGTGAAAGGTGTCTCTGCCCATGGCAGGGGATTGGAACTGGATGATCTTCAAGGTCCCTTCCAACTAAAAGCATTCCATGTTTCCATGATTCTACATAAATTCTGAAATATTTTGTGGCAAGCTTTTAGAGTTCCAAGGACCACACATGATTGATTCTACAAATACATGTCCAATAAATAAAATTATGAAAGACTTCATCTATTATATTTTCTGTAAATCAAAAAGGAGCATATTTTCTTCAAGTTCCTGGGCAAGTGGTAAAATTCAGCTATCTGAAAAGTTTCAAGATTTTAAGTTTGAACAAATAAATATTTAAAATTTTGCTAAAGCAAGAGAATAATTCCCAAGTGAAAATAGTCTAATGTAGAAATGGACTGGTGATATTCTATTTTATGGGGATTTTGGGTTAATAACATTAATTTTTTACATTTTTGTTTTCCTTTTTTTAAGCCACTGCTTTTGAATGAGAAAAAGTTTATCAAAATAGTGCAAAACAAGCCTACTTTACTTCCACTTTAGATATTCCTACTATATGTCTATCTGCACACCCTGAAGGCTAAGTTGACAGTAAATTTGCCTTAATGCATTTTGTGTCAAACAGTGCTGCCAATGTCTGTGTGAGTGCTCTGAAGAGAATATTTAAGTGAAAAGAGAGAACAGCCTCTCTTAGTGCTCAAAAGGAAGCCCTGAAGAACAAAATAGGTATCTGAATTAAACTTTTCTATTTTCTAGGTGATGTGCTGCTGCTTTTGTAAATCCAAATAACAATTTTATAACCATTATTGCCCAGGAATTATAGCTTATATCATATTTGTATCCAAAGTGAATCAATAACTTGCAACAGATCTTTTTGCCAGTTATGCAATCAAACATTATAAAAATATATTCCTGCTTCAAAATAGAAAACTATTTAATCAACTTAAATTAAATTCCAAATTAAGATAGAGGTAATAATCTGTGTTCATTCATTTCTATCAATAATTTCTATCAATATACATACCGTATAATAAATAGGAAAATAGATTCCAGCATCTGAGAATTTGTAATGTGATTTAAGGAATTTTCAGTCTAGGAGCAAACCACAGCCCTTCACAGCTCTTTCCAAGGACTAACACTAACCTAATTCTGCCTTTAAAATCTATAGAATGCCCCCAAATTCTTCATTATTTTACAAATATGCTAAATCATAACTTCTTTTTTTTTTCTTTTTTTTTCTTTTTTTTCTAGTCCAGTGCCAAAGGATACCCAGGCATGTTTCCTCTGAAAATAAAAATCCAGTTGTGTTCCTTGTCTGAATGCAGGATGAAATTAGAGTTTCTCCAGGTCTCTGACACCTCTCTGAAGAAAACCTCTAAGGGTCTGTCACCATTCTGTGAAAAAAACAATCTCTGGAAGATTCAGTGTTCCTGCAAGACCCTACAAAATTATCTGGTGGAAAAAACATATGGTCATCCTGCTGGGCAGATCCCTTTCTCAGATTTTTATTCAGGATGTACATATATATATTTATATATATATATGTATGAATTTTGGGGAAATAAGCAATAGTCTGCAGGGCTGAGCCACAGGCTAAAGCCTTCCCAGGTGATATCTCATCAACAGACTTCAGAGGTTCAACTGGAGCATCACTTCCTCTCACCAAAGCTCACTTTTCATCAAAGACAAGTAATAATATTTTCTTCCCTTTCAAACATGGGTTCAATAATGCAGACTACAAACTGACTTAATTTTCCTGCATAGACAAAAGTCTGGTCTGCCAGTCTGTTTTTGTAGAGAAGTGAATATTTTCCTTTAGCCTTAATTTATTTGGATCTGAAAGCTTAGTATTGCCAGTTCACAAATTTAAGAAAGTATGCGTGTAATGAAAAGGCAATGCATTAGAACAAATGCTTGTCTTCCTGTTTTATTCATTTTCTCATAAAATATGACAGCAAATTCATTCACTTGCAGATTAAGAAACTACTGTTAAACTATTATATTAATAATAGTAATATTTATTATTTCTGTTTATGTTGAACTACCCCTTATTTAAAAAAAAAATTTAAAAGCATATTTGTATTTAATGGGTAGCTCTTTTACTCCTCAGCAGAGAGAATTCTACTACATATTGGTTTAGGAGATAAAACCTGTCCAAACTTCTGTAAAGATCAGAGTGTTTTATCTTAAGTTGGATTACTACTCTTGCAGACTGAGACCAGATAAACAAAGCCCTTATATAACTTCAGGGCTGTTGTGATCAATTTGCCTGGTGCACGACTCTGGGGACCATGCTGTTTTACCATCTTGATTGCAATGATAAATCCATCATTATGTTCGGTGCGGTGGAAACAGCTCAGAGCCTTGCCATTTGTGGCAAATCTTTTCTATGGCAGGCTCATAGTAAATCAGTCTAACCTGAGCTGACAATGATTGATTCTGAACAAAATGTCATGAACAATCAAATCCTCTGTTTTCTCCTTCTTTTAAAGCTGAGTAGATTTAACTCCCTAAATCTAACTAAATTCCAAATAAGAGAAAATGGAGAAGGATTGCTTGAGGGTGTTTTCAGTTCTCTGATTGATAATTCTGGGAAAAAAAGGGAGATTTAATTTCACATTTTAGAAATCTGAAGCGTGTGGCAAACAATACACCTGTTATTTACAGTCATTGATCATTACTAACATTAAGAGTCAGATAAACACATATTTTAATCCTCATCAGAGTGCATGTGTGGGAAGGAGACAGGAAGATTTATCAGCTCTCTGAGGCAGGTATTGTTTCTTTCCTTCTGCTTGCTTAAATCCCTCCCGTAATGGACCTGTGATAATGATTGGAGTGCCTGAAACATTTTGTGACACAGACAGCATCAATATTGTAACATGGCATTAGAGTCATCCAGTCAGCCTTCTGGTTTACCTTGGGTTGTTTTTTCTGGTCTCACAAAAGTCATCACCTGAACCATTATGGGTTTTAGGGGGAACCTAAGCTCTCCCAAAAACCTGTGTTGGTCAAAATCTAACATTTTATTGAACATAGTTGAATCATAATCCTGTATTTCATTGACATAAAATGTACAGAAAAGAACAGAAAACTGTTCTGGCCCTAAAGCTTAATGTTCCAAAGCCTGGAATTAATTATATCAGTTAATTTTTTAAGCTATATTTAGAAAATAATATACTATCATGAGATCCCTTAAAGCAGCCAGTTTTTTTCTGGAATAGATGCAGATCATAAAAAAGACATGAACAGATCTTCTTGCTTTACAGTTTGTAAAAAAAAAATAAAAAGGTGGTGTTGAAATAAAATAGCTTTGGTTTTTGTGCATACTGAATAGAAAATGAAAATGATACAGTCACTGAAATGATTACCTAATTTATTTGTTTATCAAGAATATTGGATAAAAGAAAGTAAGGGAATTGAAATTAAATGAATTGTAAGCATCTTTCAAATCTATTCTTTTTTCTAATCTACAGAGATCAGACACTTTGAAGAGGCAATCAGCTTCGACGTGAGGTAGAACAAACAGAAGCATCTTCCAGCTGAGACAAAAGGCTTTGCAGAGCTCGTGTTTGTGAGGAGATGTGAAAAGAATAGCTTAAATTGACTATCAGATATTTTTCTACTTTTTTGCAGGAGTGGGAAAATTTCAAATAAAGTATATGAATATCATGCTTGTGAAACTGAAACACAAGCAAAACTTGCTGTGGATGGGATATTATTCTTTGCACAGCCCTACTAATACAACTGCCTCTGACCTGAATTAAAATCACTATTCCTATTCATACTTTATTAATCAGAAATACTAGGGCAAAGGCAGTTCTGCTTCACAGAGGATTTAATTATATCACCAGGTTTTGATATTCAAAACTTAGTTTAGTTTTAATTCAGAACAAATCCTAAAAATTCTCTGTGACAGGAATAGTCCAAGGGTTCTTAATACAAAGAAAATCCACTCTGAGAGACTGAACCTGGGCTGCAGTTTCTGAAAGCCCTGGGATTTCTGGATTAGAGGCAATCTCCCTGCTTGGCTGCCTCAGTGACATGAAGCTTCATAGTCTGGTCTCTTCAGTAAAACAAACCAATAGCCACATATATGAGTTCTCAAGAAAGCAAAGATGTTTGGAAGATGCCAGTCAGGCAAGTTCCTAAATACTTGGTGTCTAAAATAACTGCTATTAAATTTAACTCTTTGTGGGCTTTTTCATGACATTATCAAGTTAACCTTTTTTTTTTTTTTTCCCCAGATATTTTCCAATCAGCATCAATCACTCTCCATTAATGGCTATTTTGTTACAATATCAATGCAGCACAAACCAGAATGGGTTTGTCAAATGAGGCAGCTGGTGCTGAGGACCTCTGTCCACACCATACAGGGTGGGGTGTTCAGGGAGTTGATTTGGCCTCACTGTAGTTTGCTTGTGGACACTTGTTTCTTCTTCTGTTCTGTTCTTCTGCTTTCATTTAGCCCAACAGTAATCTCATTTTGGATTACCTTTCTGAGAACCAACTCTCCTAATCCAAATTAAAATGGTAGGGTAAATATTCCATCTGGAAAAGGTTAGATCATGACTTGTGGCCTCACTGCTTGGGGATATTCTTTGTATCCTGCAGCTTGGCTGCTGTTCAATACTGTGCCAAGCAATAACTGTCAGAATTGTGCCAAAACTTTGCCAGGTGGCAGTGAAGGTCTGGCCTTCCTCACGAAGTTACTGTGAAGCAAATTCAAGCCTCAGCTGTTTGATACCATTATTTCAGCATGGATCCCCTTACAGAGTCAATCAGTAAACATTAACCAGTCAAAGTTTTTTCACCTTAAAATCCAGTGACAGTGAGCAAATCACAAGCACCAGTCATGAGGAATTAAGTGGAGTGCTGGAGGAATTAAGTGCAGGGAGAAACTTGAATATAGAGATTTTGTTACATGAGGAGCAGTCAGAAAAAGACTCCAAACTGACTTTCAGTTGTTTGTATAGGTACTTAATATAACTTGAAACCAAACTTCTAGTTAGTTCATGTGAACTTTTCTGCATGTTCCTGTGGAATTTTTTTGAGATAATTTGAGCAAGTCACCATGCTTCACATTTTAAAAAGAAAGAAAGAAAGAAACAAACAAAACTAACCGGGTTTTGATCTGGATTAAGCACAACTGGTTGCCAGAGGAGGCTAAGAGCCTAGCAGAATTAAAACAGAAATTATAAAGATGTACAAATATCAGAAGCAGCAGTATAATAGCAAATACTGGATCAGTAAATGAGCACTAAATCAACAAAAATAGCACAACACTTTCAGAACTGACAAAATAATTGTAAAACCAGACTTCAGACAAACTCACCCCATCCAAGATCTGGTAGCATTTTTATGGAAGGCTTTCCACTGTTTATTCTGAAATACCTGAGGTGCCAGCATCTGCTGATTATGCTACAGGAAAGTAAACGAGCAATGAGTCCACACATTATACCATATTCATATTAAGGAAATAATTTTGTATTTCTCTTCAAATGTGAACACAAAATTAACATTAAAAGTAAAGTTTGTATTAACATTTCTAAAGATTTTATTGTTTTTAATCTGGCCTGTGATGAGATCATTAAACTTGTAAAATTATACCTATACTAGCAAAATAAATAGGGCCAGGCTAAGGCCCATGGCCCATACAACAGGACCCTGCTAAGCAGTTAATCCAATCTGGCCCGACTTTACACAGGATGAATAAGCAGACTCACATTCAACATTAGGCCAAGATCCAACTCTGGCACAGGTGAGACCAGTCCAGCAGTGTTTGGGAGGATAAGAGTATTTTATCGTGCTGTTCAATTTGGGCTGTGTTACTAAGCTTCAGAGCCAGGAAATATTGCCTTGCACATTTTATTGATTAAAGATTATAAATGTATGAATTACACCGAATCCTTTTTTTTTTTCTTTAGCAAATATCAGCCTTAATTTCTCTCAAATATATTACTCCCAGAAATGAAAAATCCATTGCTGACATAATTCTATGTATATGAACAGTCCCTGTCTTGACACACATTAGCATCTGTGTTTACATCTGCTCTACAAAATCAAAAAAGTTCCCAGTTCCAGGTATTACCCCAAAATTATCCATATAGTCAGACTGTCAGTACTGTTATAAGGGGGCTCTAACACAGTCTTTGCTTCTTAAAACTGTTAAACAATCATTGGATGAGGATAAGTATCCTCATGGATGTGTTATTTACTGTTTCAGACAGAGTGATCACTGAACCCAGTGATTTTGCTGGCTCTTATGGGAGTAGCTGATGTGTAGGTGCAGCAGCACTGTCACAGGGCAGTGCTAAACTGACTCACTGCCTTCCTATGGAGCAGACTGGCAGTGCCTGAACTATACAGGCCTTGTCCCTGGGGCAATGCTGAGCCCCAGTGGTGCCTGCAGAGCCTTAACATATAACTGTGATTTTATGTGCTTTTCAGTACAGAATGTCAGAAATAGCACCAGGTCTGTTTCAGCATAATACTTCTATTGCACGGAAGTCAAGATGACCTCTAGGAAATTGCATGACAGTGGCTATTTGAAGGTGCCAAGGCCGTGGGGACAGTACTGAAGAAAGATGTTGGGCAGAGAGCACCAAAACTGATGCAATTTCATCCTCATTGCTTTGGAGGAGCAGTCTCTGGAGTCTGCAGTCAAAGACATCTTTGCTTCTTGGTGAGAGTTAGAACAAGTGATATCAATCTCCAAGGGGAAAAGACTGTCTTTGCTCCCTCATGGTCCTTTATTTAGCAGCATGGATTCACCCAGCATGATTTCTACAGCTGAAATACTTATATGCGTTTTCAAGATTAGGAAAGCAATGATTTATTATCTTTTCACATGCAATTGCCTGTAGTATGAACAAGAACAGCTGTTCAGTAATGTAGAGCAGCAATACACAATAGTTTGCTGCAGGGTAGGAAAGGGAGGAATTCCATAATTTGATTTGGTAGGGGAGCTTCTATCCACAGAAGTGGCCAAATGTAGGTTTATTTGGGAAATCTTTGTCTCACTGTGAAAAGTGCTATTGTCTCTTAATTACTACCACCGATAGCCAAGTCCTTAATATTACATCTGTGCTGAAAGGCAGCATTCTCCAGAATCTTGCTGAGGCATTGTCTGTGTTCTGGCATGGATAATGCAAGAACATCCCAGAATAACAGCACCCTCTTCTGATCAGTCCTGAGGTTCTTACTTTTCCCACTATCCATCACTGTCAGCTCCCATTACTGCAGTTTCTCAGATCCATCATGCTCCCAGCACAGTGTAGTGCACCACAGAGTGCTATGGGAAATGTAAGCATTCCCACAAAAAAATGTAGTTTCCTCTTTTTTTACCGAATAAAGTGTAAAACAAGATGCAAGGTCACATGCAAGCAGGATTTATACTCACAGAATCTCAAAGGCAGAAGGATGGAGCTGACTCCTGAGTCATTGTGTGCATTCTTTTGAACATATAAATATTTTCATCTGCTCCTTCCTGCCTCAAGGTTATTCAGCTTCACTACAGCTAAACAAACCAGGTCTGATGGTTGGCTGTGCTGCTATAAAATTATTGTCAGTTGACAACCTATGCACACTTGCCTTGTAGAGGACACCATTCAGGGGTACATTATTCAAAATCAGTGGCAGGCACAGGCAAACCTGGAATATATTACATTTAAGGTTAGACTTCCAATCAGTGCCACCACATTTTCAACATCATTCAGCAGTCAGTACATGTGAAAATTAAAGTTGCATGCACAAATCTGTCCTCCCTTAAGTGTTCTTCAGGCCTCTGAATTGCCTACAAGCAATTGCATGTGAAAAGATAATAAATCACTGCCTGTCTTTGGCGCCTTAGGAAAAAAAAGTACTCTTTAATAAGATGATCAAACCTGAAGGTTTGAAATTTGCACTTGAGGTTATATATGCAGGAGCTGTCTCACCACATAGACAACACAGTAAAGAGCTCTAGAATTATGTTAAGGCTTGATGAATCCTTTTGACAGAACAGCATTGCTTCATCCTGGCTGCTCCACATTAGAGATCACTCTCCAGATTGTGCAGCTTTTAGAAGAGGCATAACAAGAAGTGAGAGAGGCACACAGTTAACTGAAGCAACTTAATGAAAAGAAGCAAAACTTTCACTCTGTACTACAGAAGTGAAAAATGTCTGATTCTAAGAGATCCTTAATGAAAAGAAGCAAAACTCATTATCAGCCCAATCTCCCTTCCCTATGAACCCACAATATTGTTTAAATGAGGAAAGAGCAGCTGGAAAGGAACCAGTTTTACATGATCCCATCTGGAGCTTCATCCTTGTGGCATACTTAAACAAGATGCTAGGTTGGTGCAGGGGCAGGACTGATAGGATGTTGACGGATTTTTGCAGACAGCCTCTAGCAAGCTCTTGTGAGAAAAGCACAGATGGAGAATAGTGATTTTTGGCAGCTAACAATTGAGTCGAACCTGAATGGATCAGAGATAAGAAGTGAATAAAAGGCATCTTCCTGACCCCAAGACTATATTCACACCAAATTTCAAATTCCTTTTACAAAACAGAGAAGCATTCAACAATCTGAAAACACCAAATACAAACAATTGTGTTTATCTTAAAAGTTGGAAAACATAATCCATATTTTTATGCATACTAAAGTCAGAGATAGATATGACTTTCCAACCAAAAAGTATGTGAAACCTTACTTTTCCTGTCAAGTACCACATATTTCCATAAGCAGCTCAATGGTATTTCAAGAACTTGATGCCTTCCCAGAAATAACAAACAATTCAAAAGCTAGACCTCATATGGGGGAACCAATCTATCCTCACAATAGCTTGCAATGAGTCTTTATGAATCTCCTTTCTCAGTGCAAGGGCAGTGATTGCCAGTGAAAGCTCATGTAAAAATGCAAAACTCACTGGTCAGAGAGAACAAGCATAGCTGCATACACTGTTGAAATGAGAATCCAGAGACTCTTTAGGACAGCCTCCTATGTGAATACCAATTAAGCAAGTGAAAAGATCCTCCAGAGAGGCATATTTTTTCCTTATTAATATTTTTTTAGAACCATATGAGAAATTAGAGGTCATAAATGAGACTGACCTTACCCTAAAAAGATTAATACCCAAATAGACAGGAGGATAAAAAGGAAGTATTATTAACTCTGTACTACAGAAGTGAAAAATGTCTGATTCTAAGAGATCCTGACAGCTACAGCTCCAGTTTAAATAGACGTAACTTTTTAGATATTCAGCACTTCCAGATCAGTTCTTAAGTGATTTTTTTCTCTCTGATATCTAAAGTCAAATACTTGAAACTAGTTTCCTGAATCCCTTAGAAATACTTTAATCATGACACCATCCATTTACTTTTCAATGTTTTGCTTTTGGGCTTTTGAGAACAGAAATCACTTTTACTTTAAAAACAAAATGCAGAAAGTAAAATCCATTTGTATAATTACAACTCTGATCTCCCCTCCTTCTCCCAGACATAATCCCCCCTAGAAAACTCTCACTTAATGGGCCATTCCAGTAAACCCTTATAGCATAAAGATTGTTATGTTTAATAGAAGCCTGTAAGTGTTGAAATAGCAAAACTTGCAGCAAGATTCCCTGAAAGCTCTGCAAACTAACAAGCTTAATGGATTTTTAATGGTCCCTTTACAGACTTAAGTAAGGGCAGTGGAGGCAGTGGTGGTGGGAGGTTATGCTTGTGCATAATATTAAAAATATTTTGAGTACTCCACAGAAGCATCAATACCCGGTAGGACTATATTCTCATGGAAAGTTACATTAAGGAGTTTTTAACTGAATGCAGCAGGTATTATATACCTTTACTATGAGTGCAACCAATGCAATGCTCCTGGGAACAACATGGTGCTCTTGTGCATTGAGCATCCCCACATGATAAATAGATTAAAGCACAAAACAATTGGGGATATCACACTTATGTCCAACAAGATAAGAACTCCAAATCACAGATTTGTGTGCAAATGCAGTGTTGAAAGCTGTTGTGAGGTTAGAAAGAAATTATAGAGTGAAAATTTCTGGGTTCAGAAAACCAGCAATGACTCTAAAGGACAAGAAACAAAAACAAAATATTGAGATTAGCTGGAACTTTGAATATTGTCTTTAGCAGAAAATGACTAGAAGAAAATTATGGGAGATCAATAGCAGTTTAAAAGACCTTTGTTATGGAGAAGACAGAAAATGCCATGCAAATATTGCTTCAATATATCATTACCTTGTTTCCAACCTCTATTTTATTGCTAAAACAATGGGCTGAATTTTATTCTTGTGGAAATTATGTAAATTAGTGTGTAATTATTTACTTGATTCACTAGCTACAAAGAGGTACCTGGTGGCCAAATATGGTCCCTTGTGATAATAAGGCCATCTATACTTAGGCACATTATCACATTGGCAGTCAAATAGAACAGATCTTTCTCTGGTTTGCAGCTCTAATTTGGTAAATTTTCTAAGCAAAAGCTCTTAATCTAAACATCCACAAAACACCTGCAAAAAGATGGTATTTTCATCTCTTTTGCAGTGTATTTTTAAAGACCAAAATTGCTGAATATTATTATCCGTTTTATTAAAAAAATAATTTGCAACATGGCTTTAATTTTCCGTTTGCAAATGAACCACCACAAATCTAATACTCCTAATTTTATGCTAATTTTAGTGTTAAAATAATTTTGGCTCATCAAGTTTGAATCCAGTTTAAAAAATGCGTTATTTTGTGTTTGGACACCCCTTTCTTTAAACTAGGTGCCCCATAATCAAAGCTAACATCAGTCTACTTTTATTTTCCCAGAAGATGCCTGCTATTACCTGGAAAATTTTTCTACTTTGATTTGAACTTTAATTTGCATAAAATAGGTAATAGTAACTATATCTACCTACCCATACATAGGTGAAATTTGCACTTTGACTATGTTTCCTGAGGAAGAGGGCCTTGGGGAATGTGATGAACGTGCTGCTCCGCGGTGTTGCAGACGATGAAAAGCAAATGCTGCATTCAGTGTCTCCATTCAGCTTGATCGACCATATATAAAGTAAGGTTCTGCCAAACAGTGTAGTCAAATCCATCTGTCTGCTGGGAGAAAAATCCTTAACAGTGGAATTTCACACATTTTTTAGACAGCTGCCACTTAGTCTTTGTATCCCTGAACGTCAGGAAGGGAAAAAAATCATCAGGCCTCTGTTTCCAACATAGCAAGTGCTTTTCATCAACACTAACATTATCCTCCTAAAGTTACAGGCATAACAAAGCCAAAGTTCTCTTCTTTGTTCAAGTGGTCTTGATTTCTTTTATATTATCCCTCCTTCCTTCCTCTCCAAGTCTCCTGAGTATTGAAACACAAGTTACCTCATATAGTACCAAGTATGAGCTAAAATTCTGTGCTTTCAGAGTGTTAAGAATAACTAGACTCTATTCTTACTGTCAGAGCTCTGGGTGTCTGGGAGAGAAGACAGACATCTGTGCAATTATACTTTTTGTTCTCTTGAGAAAAATTGCATTCTCTATTTTTTTAACATCTTTACATAGTCATGCTACAAAGTTATCTCAGTTATGTTAGGCACGCATTTCTTTTCAGTTTGCCAGTCTAGGAGGTCTCAAAGTTCAATTGACTGACTGAGTCATCTACAATATAAGTTCCTCTGTCTGAACATATCACTCTCATCTTACATCAGCTCAGAGCCAGTCAATCTGTCAAACTTGGGACACATTTTCTCTAAAAACAGCCAATGATTTTTGACCAGATGAGTCACAGCTGAGCTCCATAGACTCTATTGACTAGATGTTCACTGAATATAGGAAGAATAAAATGCAGTGGGTGTTTCCCACTTCCCTTCCTTCCCCGGCCCAGTGTTCTTTTACTGCATGGTATGGCCTCAGTCTTACTTGCACCCACCTACAGATATTTAAAAACAGCATCCATTTTGTATCAGACAAAAGGTCCAACCAGCCCAGAACTTTGTCTTCAGTAGGGACCAGAACTGTATGTCTAAGAAAAAAATATATAAGTAGGTGCATGTGAAGCATTCTGCTAGAGTTCAGAAATTTTCAACTCAAAGACCTTCTAAACCGCAGGTGATTTATTTGAATTGAAGTATCTTGAGGAATTCCTCTGCAATGAATTTGTCCAGTTGTGCCTTAAATGTGCATAAATTTTTAGTATCCTGTTACAAGAATTTCTGCTACATGTCTGCCTGCATTGAAGACCACCTTGAGTCTGCCACTAATGTCCAACTCTCTCCAGCTTTATGCTGGGACGGTAACTAACTGATCCACTCTGTGCTGTTTGCAACCTTGCTGACCTAAGTGCCAGATTTCTCTCCATTCCCTCAACTATCTCTTTTTCTGGGCTGAAGACCAAATTTATTGTCTTCCAGCTTCCTTAGTCAGCTGTTCAATGTTTTTTTTAAAACTGTGTTACAATTCTATGAACTGTGTAGAGTCTCGCTTTATGATTCTAGAGGATCAAATCACAAGCCAGATTTATACAGGGGCATGGCATTATTTAGAGTCACTATGCATTGCTGTCACATATTCTTGGTTTGGTTCTTTATTCTATTCTTAATAATTACTAGTCCTAACTGAGTTTTGATCATTAAGAAGAGTAGAGATTATATTTCCAAAAGAAACCCTGTTATAATACAAAGATTAATTCCTGAGTGGTAATGATGAGCTCAGAGTCTCTCATTCCACATGTAAAGATTAAATTATTTTTCCCATGTGCATGACTTTTAAAATATATAGTTATTGGATTGTATCTGCTATATTAATGCCCAGATACTAAGTCTTGTTACATCTCTGTACCATTCTTTTTTCACTTTGCTCTCAGCCGTATTATTTCTGTCCCTCAAGGGTTTACAATCTTGGTTGCTTTATACCAGAACAGCACCTCAGTCATTACAGAGATCTCAAGGGCATTAGTCATGTTTTCTTCGAAACACCATCTATACAACCACATCATATCACCAAAAACTCATTTCCTCTTCCTGTGAAACATTGCAGGTTCCTAATGCAGCCCTAACTGCTGTGTGAAGAAGCTGTGAAAAAGCCTACGCCATTGAGATGAAGAGAAAGCTTTAGAGAACGCTTAAACACATCAAGCTCCATAAACCATGACTGAGTTCTGTCTTGGTTTGGAAAGACAGGTGTCTGCTAAGGAAGGTAGTAGCCTTCCCTGGAATGGAGAATATAAACCCCTTTCCTCTGAATTATTATAATTTTGAAGTTAAGGTGCTCTCAGGCAAAGATATGGGAATAGGAATTACAGTTCTTTACTAGGAAAATTAAAGAATACAACCTGACACCTTGTTGGTAAGGGTGTTGGTACCGCCCAATTAAATGGTGGCTGCAGTCCTCCTGGAGTGACAGATGTGGTTCTGTTGCAGCAGAGATGATCCTGTAGAAGGATGAAGTTTTCCTCTGAAGGTCCAGTGGTGGTGAGATGGGTCCAGTCTTGCTCTGGGAATCCAGTGGGAAACTGGCTGCCCTGGTGTTCTGAATCTCAGTTTTTACCAAGGTAGGAATGTTTGGCTTCTCCCCCTGGGTGGAGCATCTCCCAATGGGATGATGTAATTGTATCAGTCATGCAGTGAGCCTCCATGGCCCATTAACAGCAGATATCCCCTGGAGGGAGGATGGGTTGGGGAAGAGATAAAGAAACACTGCCCCACCTGGTTTTAACAGATGGTACTAGAATACATATTTTTGGCTATATCTCACCTCTTGGAAGAGCAGAGATCACAATGGCTGCTTAGGAGCTGGGATGCCTTTGGTTTTGCCCTCTCTGTGCCCAATTCAAGCACACCTGGTGGAGGACAACCTGCCCTTCTGCCAGCTAAGGAGAAGAATCAGGAGCTCCCTAAGAGCTTAATCCTCCCTGATGGCAAATTTACTTTTGAACTGCTCATGTAGAAGGTGAATTCAGGTTTGAGGAAGATCTACAACTGATGTAATAGAACAGGCAGAGCCAGTGTCTCCCGAAGGGAAGGTTGACTGTGAACAGTGCAAATTCATGTTGTTATATTGAATGTACACATAGAAAATTAAAGGCAGTTCATTTTTCTTTTTTCCTGCTATTAAGTACACACATGTTGTCAGTTCTTAAACTCATTAACTCCAGGACATTTAAGTTCTGCCAGTTTTCTTCCTGATCCTACTGAGAGTTTTATTTTATTTTTATAAATTAACTCATCCTCAATTTCTTTGATCCCTTGAATTCCCAGTCAGTTCATTCCCTGATGAGACCAGAGGCTCAACTTGTTTCCACTTGAAAATGAGTATATACACACACATATGCACACATAGTGAAAGTGTAACTTGTAACTTTTCCAGTTCATTATTTACCCATATATTTAGTTTTCATCTTCCCTTTAGGGAGTAAGTTTCCTAAAGTGCAAAGTTTTAATCATAAGGCTTGTGGCTTTTTGCTCAGTGCCAAAAGCACTGTTTCTAATAACATTTTGGCTCTGCTTGTGTATCCAGAGGTCTACTGCTTTGGGGGAAGGAAAAATGATTGCCTTCCAATATCACTGCCCAGTGTAACACATATCTTTGTAAACACAGAACAGGAGAAAGTCTGCCCAGAACACAGCTACCCTCAGCTTTACCCAGTACAGGGTGAAACTCTGCACTCCTTGTTCAACTTAGAATTCATAAATAATATATTGACTTTTTTTGTTGATAGCTTAGATATTTTCTGCTGCAGTTTTATCTGTTCTTGCTTGGAAAAAAAATCCAAATTAATAATGCTGCTGGCATCCTCTTTGTCCATGCTGTGCAAACTCTCCCTTCCACTTGCAAACTTTCACAAAGCAGCATAATCTTTTGCAGGTCTTGCATCTTTTCAAAATCTTAGGTGTCTTGCATCTCTGTATGATTTAGTGAGGATTCCGACTTTAATCTCTGCATGATTTTTCACTATTTTCTATCTTTGATTTCATTTTCCTTTCCTTTTTCTGCAATATTTTGGTTTCCCTTGCAGAAAGTTAGCACTGCTAGACCCTTGTCTGTCCAACATGGAGTCAGTGGTAGCACATTTTTCTGGGCAAATACCAATTGCTCTGTCAGGAGCCTGTTCTAGAACAGGTTTATCTCTGTGTGTACTTTGTCTAAAATGTCTTGTCTCTGATCTGTTTTCAAGCCTATTAAATCTATCCCCAATAAAATGACTCAGCTGTTTTTCCCAGACTCAGAAAAGTTCAAAGATCACCTCAGCCTTTTTGTCCACTCTGACATCATCACCCATGCTTTGTTTTCACACAGGTGTAAATATTTTTCAAATTCTCATAATTAGTTCCACAGCTGGTCACCTATGCATAACAAAACTGAAAATTACTCAAAAACGAGACTGCTCCACACTCGGCTATTTTCAGAAATAAAGTTACCATATGGATGTCATTTTGTGTGGTGTATATTTGTTGTCATATTTGTTGTACATTCACTTGACTTTTTAATCATAGAATGGCCTCAGTTGGAAGGAACCTTAAAGACCATCTAGTTCCAGGCCCCCAGCTGTGACCAGGGACACCTTTCACTAGATCAAGTATCTCAGACCTCCACCAGACCTGGAAATAAAGACTTCCAGGAATGGGGCATCCACAACTCCTCTGATAAGAAAATTGGAGTTCTCCTGTAGTACAAATTATTTTTGCTGTAATTTCCCTTTGAATTCCCCATTTCTACTGTTTTGGGCCTGAGATGTTTAGCTACATTATTCCTTAATTTTCTTACCTCTATTTTTTTCTCAAGGTGGTGCTGAATAGAGAAAGGTAAAGGAATTACTTTTGCAACAGTAATATTTTGCAAAATACTGTGCAACAGGAGTACCCATCATCAACAGCATTTCTCTGTGATAAAGCAGCCTGGCGAAAGCGAAAATATTCTGAATTATCCTGCGTTCCAGTTCCAACAGCTTCTAGAGCTGCCAGAGAGGCTGAGCAGGCTGCAGTGATACATCCACTAGAACAGCCTCAAAAAGCTCCTGTTTCTGGGATTTTCTGTTGTTGTTACCCTGTTTTCCTTGCTCTTGTTGACGCATGTAGCTGTCTGAACCATGCGACCACTCCAACTACATCACACTCTTCTGTCTTCATCTCTGTCCTCTGGGGACTTGCAGGGGAATGGGTGAAGTGTGGTTAGACAGAGCAACCAGGCAAGGCTCCAAGCACAGTGGAACCACCTCAGGCTTGAAGAGCTTCCAAAAACATTGATGCAACACCACTTGGATCTAAAAAAAAAAAAAAAAAAAAAACCAAACAAAAAAACCCCAACTTTGTCACCTTGGCTTGCCCCTGTTTTCACTTCAAAGGTTCTTTTCTCTTAAATGCCCAGTTTGTGTGCTGTTCAGACTTCAGTTTCCTTCTGAAGCCACACAGTTCTAAGAGGAAATCATGACACGAGTGTGACTTGGTCACATAGTGACAAGATCACTATGACACTCACTCCAAATCAGGAGCATGAAAGTGTACAACATCATTGTTGTTTTTCTCTGGCAGCAGTATTGTCCTAACAGCTTCAGAGCCTTGTTCTCTGCACCTTCGTAAGAGCACAAGGCACAAAATATAATACTGGAAAAGCACTGCTCTGACGAGCTCTGACACAACCTTTTCATTCTTTTTGTTTCTTTGAACTGAAACAGAGAGATAAGCAGACCCCAGAAAATAATGAGTATGTGTCAGAGACACAAGAAAACCAAAATGCTCCAAGGGGCACCAGTACTGAGGGTTGTGCGACACACAGATGGGACTGGCTTCCTCTGGAAAGGGCTAGGTCTGCTCAGGGAGGACAAGGGCGAGCCCACATCAGCTGCGGGTAGTTTCCAATAGTTACCTCTGAGAAGCAAAGCTCCAGGTTTTCTGCTCAGTGACTGAAGGGAAGACAAAGTCATGCTGCATCACTACCTGAATTTCAGATGGCACTGTGTGGTAATAGCTTATCTATAAAGATTATGCAGCTTTAGCTCTGCATATTGTTTCTGGATATTTGAATTTTCATTTGTCAAGTTGGTAGTGCTGTGGTTTCAATGTGCAAAGCTGACTGGAAATTCTGTTATTACAGAAAATAGTTATTCGGTTTTCACGCCAATATACTTCTGTGAGTAATTCTGGTGCAATGCCTTTGAATAAGGTGAGCTTGTTCAGATTGAAACTGAATTTAATATTAATCTCAACTCTAGAAGCACAACCCATGAAGTTGCCAGCAAAAGAAAAATTACTTTAATATTAGAAATTACTAATATCCAGAATGTTTAACTTCTCATGTTTTCTAGTGTTATACTATTTTTATGTATAGAGCAAAGTCATATTGTCTTTAATATAAAATTCATATTATTGTGTAGTATTAAAAAAGGGGGGAAACCAGAAAGGCAATACCCAATTCATTAATGCGGCCATTAGTTTATTTTCCCGTAAGCATGCACATTTTCTGAAACCCTGAAAAGCTTTTAACCCATTCAGCAAAAAAGAAAAATATTGAAATCTCCAAGTTCTTCTAGGATTGTAAAAAGTTTTTCTCTCTCTCTCTCTAATGCTCATTGTGACTTGCCTGACCAAGTGTAGATAACTCTATCTAAATTAGTCATACCAGCTTCTTCTAATAATCAATAGAAACAATTTAGTATTGCCAAGGTAAAATTCATTTCATCCTAAAGGAGATGTCTACATTTGGTCAAATGAATTGTGCCCTAAAAATATTTATGTCTCTCTATTGATCTCAGGAGACACAAACAAACTGGCACAGACAAAGCCATCTATACTATATCTTAGCTCTATAAAGGCAGCTGCAACAAATCGAAATTCAGGCCCTAATTTTTTAGATTGGTCTTCACACAGCGTAAGTCACTAGGCTGGGTAAAATGGGCTGAATTACTTCCTTTCAAAGCAAATACAGGAATCAAAATATGTTGTTAAATAGCTCTGACTCATTATTAAGCTACTTATTTCTCAAGGAGAATGTTCAAAATTAGTAATCCATGAAAATTATCTTATTTTTTTTTGTCTTTTGTTTTCAGACCAAATTCTCTGTATCAGTAAAATACAGATACTACACTTCAGAAAATAATTCAAGAATTGAGCTCATTATGAAGCAAGAGGCTGTTCACCTGAGGCACCAAAAGAGTATTTGCAGTGAGAACCTGTGGATCAGGATTGTACGATGCAAGACATACATGATAATAGCAGCTTGAATGATTTAAGTAGCACAATTTGTTTCTTATCTGAACCATACAGCACACAGTCAGCAAAAATGTTTGTGGGGTTTTTATGGTTTTTTATCATGACCATATTATTAATGGTTCAAAACTAGTCACAAAGGAATAAAAAGGTGCCCTTATAGCCTTGCTCCACAGACATTCTCTTCAGGCCATTGGAAGAGAATTTATTTGCTATCCTGAATAAATCATTATGTTTCAGAGTCTGCATGGATGAGAGCTTAAATAGACATAACTGTTGTAAAAGGCCTTCTCCAGCATCTTTTACTATGTAATCACTTCCCTTCCTGCAAATAATTGATTTGCAAAAACACCAAGCAAGGATGTTCAGCTGTGTTGTGGGATTTATACTCCTAATCCCAGAGGTTCCTAGTTGATTCTGGAAATTATTATTATTTCAGATGAGCAGTGAGAGTGACTTTTGACAAGGGTGATGGTGAAACTGGTGTTTTGCAGTTGAATATTGGTAGCAGTCCAAGTGATTTGCAATTATTATGTAGAAGTGAAGGGTGTTCTGATATTTGCTGTTTCTGCATGTCTAGAAGACTTCTTGAACAAGCTGCACATCTTATGCAAAAAACTGTTTGCTAGCAGAGCTGTTGCTCTGTGAGCCTCACCAGAAAAATTCCACTCACAACCTTAGCTCTAGCTGAAGAACAGAGAAAAGACAATTGACAGGATCCTGGGAGGTGTTAATTTCCAACACAGAGAAGTCACTAATAACTATTCAGAGAAACTATAAAGTTTTTCCTTTTTAAATTTTTTTTTTCTTCTTTCTTTTACATTATCTTTTCAGGGAAAAAAATCTGGCATAAAATTTTTGAAGTAAAAAGTTAAAATTTAATACTTCTGTCCTACATCTTATGCCAACATCTATCACAAGAAAAATGTGTATGTGATAAAACTTTGGCAAGATATCATAAGTGGGGTATCCATCCCAGTGAATCCATTCAGGAAGCCCAGGAGCAAAAGAAAGCCAGGCCTGAGCTGAAATGGAGCCTTAAGACCACCAGGAGGGTTTGAGGAAGGCCCAGGTGGGGCTGACTGGGGACCAGTAAAGGCCACTTATGCATCTGATCAACAATCAAACATATTTTTTTCATTAAAATGTGGTAAGAGCAGATAACTGATAGATCATGTGGCTGGGTTTTGTTGTAAACATTTTTCTAATTTTAGTTTCCATATATTTCAGAAATACCTACCTCCCACAACATTTGGTTTTTTGCACAGGATGCTCTTGATATTCCTTGCAGCGGCATTAGTCAGACTTAAAATGTAGATACCTCTTCATGTTGAGATAGAAAGTGAAACAAAGCAAGGTGGGAATGTCTGAGTGCTGACAACCAGAGGAGGCATTGGCTTTGACCTCTCTGAGAGGTGTGGTGGGCATCTGTGTGCAAAGGCAAGATTTCAGCATGCTCCATGAGCCAAACAGGAATACCTGCTAGTGAGTAGTCCATTTTCTAAGCAAATGCTGAATGGATGAAATTAAATATGCATATTAATGTTTTCTGAAAGTAGAAGTATTTAACAGACCCAGTCATGTAGAAGAATGCTCTACCCCAAGTAGTTCAGAACATTTCTGTATAGACTAATCTATGAGCATAAAAGTAATAATATTTAATGTACCCAGGCTATTCATGTGCTTATTTTTCCTCCCCCCTTCACTACACATTCTCTTTATAGAGAAACTATGCAAATATTTCTAAATGTTTCAAATATATTATTTAAACTAACTAAAAATTAATTGTATCTAAGAGCCCAAATTATGAAGGTCTCAGTTCAGATATAGCTCTCTCTTTGCTTTTAACCTTGGCAGGAAATAAAAAATCTGAAAGTCTTTGGATTCAAAAATGACCTGACTTTGGTTTTAGAGTCTGCAACTCCCCATCTCCCACCTTTGCTGCTGGATTTTTAGAAGGTAGTCCCACTTTCATGGAAAAAAGAAAGGTTTCCATTCAAAGCAGATGAGGAAGGTCAGAGGTTTGTATCAGTCTAATAAACAAGCTGAATCATGGACAGACATATTTCCATCAGCAAGTTTAATTGGAAGTCCTAATGCATTCACTCAAATCACTTCCAAATAGGAAAATGGTTAACTATAGTTTTCTTATGTATCTTTATATATATATCTTTATATATATATATTGATATATATTATATATCTACTCTGTTTTGTTCTAGTTTTTATTTCATGTGGATAGAAAACTGGTGTAATGGCTGGGAATTAGATTACCTCCTCTATGAGGACAAACTAAGAGAGCTGGGATTGTTAAATCTAAAAGAAAGAAGGCTTAAAAATATCAAAGCATGCAAATTCCTGAAAGCAAGGTGTTAAGAGGCTGAGCCAGGCTCTCTTCAGTGGTGCCCATTGGCAGGAGGACAATGAGCACAATTTTAAACAGGGAAGGCTCCCTCTGAACAGCAGGAAACATTTTTTGTCCTGTGGGGATGATGAAGAAGTAGCACAGGTAGCCCAAAGAGCTTGTGGAGCTTGTGGTCCTTGGAGCTATCCAAAATCCATATGGATATGGTCCTGGGTATCTGTCTCTGGCTGGCCCTTCTTGAGCAGAGAGGTTGGACCTCCTGACCTCCAGATGTCCCTTCCAACCTCACACCTGCTGTGTTTCTGTGTTTCAGAATTGCCATCAATACCTCATGCAGGTCATCTATATACTTTTCAAGCTTTTGAAACGTTCAAAACATTTTCAGAGTGGGAAAGGGCAAACACAACTTCACTAAAAAAGAAAAGGTTTTTCTCTTTCCTCTTCACTGAAGGAACAAGTATTTGCTGTTGTGTCCAGAGACTGGGCAAAAGAAAAGAAAAATAAATAAAAAAGAAAAGGCAACAAAATTAATTAAATTACCAAAACCTAAGAAATATTTAAATTAGTAATTTAAAATTTAAAAAATTAAAATTAATAAATTCCTAGTACATAACAAAAATACTTTTTTTGGTCTCACTCCGTCAAGAATTAAGGAAATTAGTTTTTGTATCACAAACCCAGTAGACTCTGAGAACAACAGATAACTCCAACCTTTTGCATATTTTATCACAACTCCCACATGCCCTTCTAGCAGATTTCCTCCTTTTCTCTTAACCCCATTCTCTCTCTTCTAGAATAAGCAAATCTAATTATTTAGACTATTTCCTCAGAGGTGATGTTTTCCAGCCTCTAATCATACGTGTATCCCTCCTTTGGATTCACTCGAACTTATCTTCATCTTCTTGAAACGGGGATAGCACCCCAGATGCTTCCTCCCCTAGCATGGGATAGTGAGCAAAAATTATCTGGCAGTCTTTCTTCAACATAACTTTTTCGATGTTGCTGAAGGTGATTTGTCCTTTCATCAAAAACTTGTTGGTGTTGTGTTCAGTTTTCTGTCTGTTTTAGCTCCACTGCTTTTTGCAGTGGAGTTGCCTAGTTGGCTAGTCTTTATTTTCTGTGTGTGTAATTGATTTCCCAAGGTTGCACATAAGCTTTTTGTTGAATCACATTTTGTCAATTTTGAACCAATTTTCTGGTAGATTGAGGTAATTTTAAAATATTAATCCTCTGCTCCACCCACCTAGCTTAAACCATTCTTACTTTAACATTAAAAAATGTAATAAATATAATGATTTTCATTACATAATTAGTTCATATTTACCAAAAACATTTAGCACATTTCTTCAAGCAGTGGTTAAATATAGAAGTATTTCAGCTAGACTTTGATTTTTTTGTGTTGATATCTTATGCCATAGTATTGAAATTTCTACTCCTGCCAAATGGTCCCCTGGATATCTTGGAATTCAATGATTTCAAAAACATTAAAACATATTTTATTGATTTAACCTAGAAGGAATAATATGCAGCACATAGTAAGAGGAAATATGGACATCATCTTTACCATATGGTCAAAAATCTAATCTGTGACCCAAGTAATGTTTTAGGCTGAACAGAAAAGTCTAAAGGTTCATGGATTGTATTCTCTATGGCTAATAGGAGAATAATATACCTTTCATTACTAAAACAAATACTCTGGCTTCCAACATAGTCAATGGGAAAGATAAGTATCTCTGAGGGCTTCTAAACGGAAATGCAGTCCATCTAGGTTAGCTACCTATGTAAGGCATTTGGATCCCATCTTTATATGATTTTCAAAAAAGGAAACTAATTTCATGTCTCTTCCTTTAGAAAATCATGTCTCCCCTTACAGTTATACTGTGTCTGGAGAGAACTGAAGTGATAGATCAAATTACACAATTAACATGGCTGGTAAGAAATTGATACGATCCAAAAAATAAAGTGTTCACAAGCAATCTTTTCAAATAGTGTATGTTATGGAGAAAGGATTTAAGACTCTCAGGGACATCCTATATCACATCAACATTGCAACTGGAGCCTGTCCCACAGCAGACAGCTCAGAAACAGAACACAAAAACACAGAACAAAGCTTCACATAAGTGTCACACTAATAATGCATCTAGATGGTCCTCCTCCCCAGCCTAACAAATTCCACGACTTTATGCAGATTTACCAACTTGGGATCCACCTACCTGTGAAGTTGTCTTCACACCAGGCTCAAATCACTCTATACATGTGTGCTAAAAGTGTAGTAGAGGAAGGATGCACTAATAAATAGTATTTCCTTAACTATGACTTTTATAATCTGGAAGTCAAAATGAACATTTCTGAGAATAACATTCACTTCAGGTGGGTGAGAAATACCTGTTATATTGAAAGACAGCACAAGAAAATTATGTACTCTTGCACTTCTTTTTAACTATAATGGAAGGAAGGAAAAGGGTAGGTTAAAATACTTTCTGATAATATTTGGGTTGTATTTTTGTTTTATTTTTTCTAGAAAATTCTGTGGAATGACATTTTTGATCCTAGTCTTCTAAATCACGGGGCTGAAGACCATAATTGTAACATATAACATGATTTTTTTTAAATTTGTAGCACTGTAGACATGAGCAGATTGAGAGCAGCCCTGCAGACAAAGACTTAGGAGTGCTGGTGGAGGAAAAGTTGGACATGACCCAGCAATGTCAATCACACTCCAGAAAGCCAAACTTGTCTTGGGCTGCATCAAAAGAAGTGTGGCCAGCAGGTCAAGGAATGTCGTTCTCACCTTCTCTGCATTCATGAGACCCGGCCTGGAGAACTGCATCCAGTTCTGGCATCCCCAACACAAGAATAATGTGGACCTGCTAGAAAGACTCCAGAGAAGGGTCATGAAAATGGTCACAGGGCTGGAGCATTTCTCCTATGGAGTCAGGCTGAGAGAGCTGGGGATGGAGAAGAGAAGGCTCCGGGGAGACCTTTTTGCAACCCTTTAATACTTAAGAGGGGCTTATAAGAAAGATGGGGACAAAAATTTTAGTAGAGCCTGATGCAATAGGAAAAGGGATAATGGTTTTAAACTGAAAGGGGATAGAATTAAAGTAGATATAAAATTAGATGTAAGCAAGATTTTTTTGTTATTATGGTGGAACAGATTGCTTGGAGACGTGGTGGATGCCCCATCCCTGGAAATATTCAAGGTCAGGCTGAATGGGGCTCTGAGCAGCCTGATCTTTTTGAAGATGTTCCTTCTCATTGGAAGAGGTTTGGACTAGGTAGCCTTTAAAGATCCTTTTCAGCCCAAACCATTCTATGATTCCTTTCCATTTAGATCCTATAGTGGCATTTTTAGCACAGCATGTTTTCAGCAGAAATAGAAAAACATAGTTTTTCTTACATTCTTCATATGTGGATATTATCTTGTAAAGCACAGAAAAGAATGGGTCAGGACCAGAAGCCTGAGCACCATTTAAACCCTTAGTTACAGGCTGAGTCAGATCCATGTCCCTAAAGCAGTACTTTCGTGATGATAGTCTGAAAGGTGCTGCATAATGGAACATAGCTGAGGTCATTGCTATCCACTTTCAGAGCTGTGTGATTGACACTGACATTGTAAGTTTTCTTTAATTACAAGATTGCAGTCTCAGAGAACAAGCCCTTAACCTTAGCAAAAGGGAAATATGATTAGTTAATTCCGCAGGAGAAACCAGGCTAGAATGCAGGAGAGCATGAAGAAAGGGTACAGAATTGGTCTACACATGGAAAATACAACATACTGAGAATGAGTAAGGTGTCAGATACATGAGAGAAAGAAACACGGGGTAGGGCTGAAACTTCAGACATCCCTATGTTAAGCTTGCTTCATCCCTAAAGTTTGGAAACTTGAGGACCAAATTTGCTGTCAATATAAGTCTATTACCACTGTACCACAATCTACATTAGGACTATTGGGCCTTATGTACTTGTTTTATACAAGCAGATAATTCTGTGATTGTAGATTTCTATCCAGCATTTTCCAAATATCCAGGAAAAGCCTCCTTCCCCAGTTGGGGTCACTGAAGCATATTTGACTTGTGTGGTACAGGTTTGCTTTATTTTCCCCCAGTGATTAGGGGCAGGGCCACCCCTCAGGAAGCACTGAACATTTGAACACATACATCTCAAACCTGATTTTTTCTTTTTCCATTCCATGACCAACTTTTTCACTTTCCACATCTCCTTGTTGCGGCTTTTGTCACCCCCAAATAGTTTCACTTCTGTACAGCTAGTTTAACATTAAGCCAGGACAAAGTCAGAAAAACAGTCATCTACCTGCAGCCTGAACACTATTTTTCTGTACCACGCTAACACAAAAATATAAGAAAATTATTTTGAAAACTGTTGGTGTTACAATCACAAATTCAGCAGAACATGTGTTCACCTAGTGTGGTATTGCACCTTGTTAAAGACTCCTTGAACATGAATGACTTCATGGCATCAGGCAGCAGCTTACAAAGCTGTCCTTTTGGGTCCTGAAAGCCTCAGTACAATTTTACGTTTGTGTTAATTAGTTCTGCTTCACAGAGACCACAGTTCTCAGCCCCCCCACCTAGATCAGTCAGCTCTGGGACCACATACTGCAAGCACAGAAAGATGTGTTTCTATACAAAAAAGATGAAGATCTTGTCATGAAGGGCAAACCAGAATTAAACCAGATATTTCCTTAAAAATCTTGGAATAAAGGCATCTAGATTGTTACCAGCTTTATGGGGTGAAGAAAGAAAAGGAAGAGAAAAACAAGAGAAAATTACCATTTTATTTAGTAGCATAAGTCCCAAATCAAAATTTTGCTTGAAAATTTTAACAGATATACATGAATACATAATCTACTAAGACACTTTAAGAATATGATTATTCATAACAGCATTAGTTCTTCTCATGTTTAAGATTAAACATATTTAAATGGATATACTTTTTTTTGTGCCAAAGCGAGGACAACCTCTTTCTTATATAAACATAAATAATTGCATGGATTCAAACATGGAATCACAAATCAAGTAAAGAGTTGTCTCTATCCCACAAGTCCAGTGATGTCAGTGGTGTTAATGCTACAGTTTGATCTTCTTTGCATGCGTAAGAGTGGCAAAATTGAACCTTAATATAGATTTGAAATATATAGGAAAATTGGAAAATGGTTTAAAAATTTGTTGTTGTTGATAAGCAAAAAAAACACCCAAACCAACCCCTCTAAGCCTGTGTAAGTATAGCTGAAAGTGATTTATTAGCAAGTAAGCTGTCTCTACACGATCATTAGTTCCAGATGGCATGATACACATTAACTGCATGTAAATGTGTGTGTAGGAACTACTCCATTAGTTATAATGAACCAATCAGAAGTTATTCAAAAGTAAGCAAATAAATAAAAGTTCAGGAGAATGTGACTCCTAATAGCACCCAGAAAGAAATAGTCTAGAAAGAAGTGAAGAGAGAGAGACATCTGCCCTTTTCAGTGATGTTCTTGAAAATTAAAATACATATGGGTAGACTTTACAGAATTGGAAATGATACTAGAGGATCACAAGGTCACTTTTAGCCTCAAATTCTGTCTATACCAAAAAGTTAGAAGTACATTTGTTTAGTTTATTGGGACTATCAATCTCCTGGACGACTGAGGGGAGAGAACATTATTGACCACTAATCCCAGAAAAAAAATTTTTAGTCATCAGATCTGCACATGCAAAAATACCCTGGTCCTAATTGGGAACATCTGATTCATGGTTTCTAATCAATAAACACAAATGAGAAGAGGTTTGAGAACAAAGACAAGGCCATAAATAATCTAGCACAAAACCACAGATTCTTATGAAATAAAGAAAGTTTGGGAAAGCAGAAACAGAGGAGACTGAAGAAATAAGATGGCCAAGTGGTTTTTTGTAGCTGACAGGGAGTAAAACTGAGCTGAAAAGTTAGCTACCACTACTGGTATCAGCAAAGGTCTTGGTTTATATGTTTTACATCTTAATTTTTGCACCAGCTACTAAGTAGGACTGCTGAGTTGCACAACCTTAGCGTGAAAAATGAATGCAATTTTGTATCTGATGGGTATGAATGAAACATTTCAAATTGACCAAAATTATCCATTCCTATTCTATAAGGAAAAACTTTTCAAAAGCAGTCCAACCCACAGCTTTTTAATTTTTCAGGGCTTATGGGGGAAGAATTGCAGCATCTGGCTCAAGAGCTTGTATACCACCTTTGCTCAGCCCAAAGCACATTAAAACAGCTGAGTTATAAACCCCACAGATGGAAAAGGGGGTTGCAGCAACGATGTTCTTTTAAATGCAGCCAAGTCGCTTGGATACTCCATATAACATAAATTGCTGAAGCACTCAAGTACTTAACTAGTTACAGTATTCAAAATTGGGTTTAATTTGACAATGCTGTAGCTCAGCATTGTTTGCCTTCCAATTATATACATTGATTAGACTTTGAACATAATGAGCTGTTGCCTGGAGGGGGTCTGACAACAAAAGCAATATTTTAGGAACTCAAGGCTGTAAGGTTGTAAAGTGGAAACTTTGCTTGAATACAGTCTCAAAGCAGACCGTTTCAATAAGTTAATATTCAAAAGTCCTGTGGTTAGGAGGTGCAACGTTTTGTTATAACTCCTGGTTCCATACAAGTAATGCAAATGTTATTTTTATTCTACATGCACATTAAACACATAATCCCCATTCCTGTTCAAACGACCCAGGTAGTAAACACTCTAAATGTATCTTGGGTTAATATGCACAGGATGGAAATTAGGTTGCACTATAGCATACATTACAATAAAAACTAGTGAAGTGTGTAATTACTGTTACTGTGCTGTATGTTACCGTATATATGGCTCAGTGTAGCCACAGCGGTAACCATCTTAGTGTCACTGTCTTAATTATAGCAGTTTTATTGTTATTATTATTGTCAGTCTTTAAGCTTTTACTAAATCCAAAGCTCATATTCAGCAAAGCACAGAAGCATGTGTTTCATCTTAAGCAGGTATGTAGTCCCACATAAGGTAGTAGAATTACAAAAACTTCAAAAATACACTTTTTAGAATGAGTGGGATTAGTTAAACCTCTCAAATTAATGATAGGCACACCAGGGATTGGTATTACCTCCAAAACAAAATATTAATTCAGTGAAGATTTTTAAGCCTGAGATTCTTGTTGACTATTTCCATCAGTGATTTCCATCGGCCCAGTCCTAACAAGTCATCTATAGTCTCCAAGTCTTCAATGTCTTTTGAGTAAGGCTGCAAAAGAAATACACCTGATGCTGATAACTGGAGAATTCCAATCTGAATCTCTTTAGATGTAGCATGCCTAACAGCCTGCCTCTATTGTTAATTTCAGCTATTTCTGCCATATTTGTTTTGCTAGTACTGCTGCTCTTCTCCACATTCCTGGCAAATCCCTTGTATTTGCTTATTCCCAAAGTTTTACCCGACTGAAATCAGGTCAATATGTCCTGCCAAGATCTGGGATCATGGCGACAGGATTCATATAGATAAAGCATTAGAACTACAAATGGATATAAGCACCTGAGTCTAAAATTTCAGATACCAGAAACACTTGAGGTGTTGCCTAACTATAGGGGTTCCAAACGTCCCCAAGTCTTCTATCTTGAATATAATGTAATCTGCCTGTAAATAACTGAAAATCAATATAGTTCTAGCACATAGTACAGTTACGCAGATATCTTGCCATAAAATTCTATAGCTTGATAAAATAATTATTGTTTTATTGGCTTGGCAAGATATACAATATCTTCTCTTTCCTAAACCAGGACATGCTGTAAAATTCTTTTTACTATACAGCGTTTTTTTCAATTTTTGTTTAGCCTACACATTCTTTGGTGCGGTAGCACCCACACCCCAGAGAGCCCTCCTACTCAGATGTTTGGTCTGGACAGGACTAGAAAGCACTTCTTAAAAACTAATTTGAGTTATAACTAGGACTGATGATGAGAAAGGCAGCCTTTCCTTTGTCTTGGCCCCTTACTGCCTATAAACACAACAAAAAAGTGTGATGCCCAGAGGAAATAATTGTTTTTCTGAAAGAACAGTGCTTGAGAGAAATGTCTGCATGTTCTCTAAAGGCTGTTTTTTTGAAGGAAGGACAATAATATTGACCCTATTCTGTGAATAAATAAGGTGAAATTCTACCTTGGACAGACTGTTTTCAACATTCCTTTTCAGCATTTCATAGAATCATAGATTGGCTTGGGTTGGACGGGACCCAAATGATCATTCCGGTCTCACTGCTGTGGGCAGAGACAGCTTCTGCTAGGCAAGGTTGCTCACAGCGCCTTCCCAACCTGGCCTTTAACCTTTCCAGGGATGGGGCATCCACAACTTCTCTGGGCAACTGTTTGGGTGCCTCACATTTCTCACAATATAGAATTTCTTCCTAATATCTAATATAAAGTTGGTCTCCCTCAGTTTGAGTCCATTCCCACTTGTCCTGTCACTCCAGGCCCTTGTAAATAGTCTCTCTCCATCCTTCCTGTAGACTACTTCAGGTACTGAAAGGCCAAAATTACGTCACCCTGAAGCCTTCTCTTCTCCAGACTGAACAATCCCAAATCTCTCAACCTTTTCTCATAGTAGATGTTCTTCATCCCTCTGATCATCTTGCTGACCCTCATCTGGACTTCTCCAACAGGTCTATGTCCTTCCTGTGCTGGGCACGCCAGAGCTGGATGCAGCACTGCAGGTGGATTTCACCAGGGCAGAGCAGAGGGGCAGAATCCCCCCCCTCCCCTGCTGGCTACAGGGCTTTGGATGAAGCCCAGGACATGTTTGGCTCTCTGGGCTGGGAGTTGTCATGACTGAGTCATGTCCAGCCTCCCACCCACAGCACCCCCAAGTCCTGAGCAGGGCTGCTCTTGGTCTGTTCATCCCCAGCCTTGCCCCAACCCAGGTGTAGCACCTTGCCCTCAGTCTTGTTGGAACCTCATGATATTCCCATGGTCTCACTGCTCAAACTTGTCCAGGTCCCTCTGGATGGCACCCTACCCTTCAGGTGTGCCAACAACAACCCTCAGCTTTGTGTCATCTGCAAATTTGCTGTGTGCACTTGGTCCCTTCACCTGTGTCATTAATGAGGCTATTAATTTAATATCACTGGTCCCAATACAGACCCCTGAGGGATACCACTTGTCACTGATGTCCATCGGGGCTCTGAGCACCCCACCACCAGCCTCTGGATGTGACCGTCTGTCCACTGCCTTATCCACTGAACAGTCCACCCATCAAATACGTCTTTTCATTTGAGAGAGAAGGATGCTGTGGGGGATTGTGGCAAAAGGCTTTACAGAATTCCAGATAAATGACACCTGTAACCCTTGCCCTGTCCACTAATGGAGTCACTCCACCATAGAAGGCCACTAAGTCAGGCAGGACTTGCCCTTGGTAAAGCTGCGCTGGTTGTATCAAATCATTTTGTTGTGTACCTTATCTCATTTTTTCCTGATTACCATTAATTTTTCCTTCCATTGATGTTATCATCATATAAAAGTAATGATTAAGATGAACTTGTATCTTTTGTTAACATTTTATACTGTTAAAGGTACCATCAGCCACTTCATGGCTGTATAACTCCTGACTGTTTAATAAACTCTGAAACTGCACCACATAACTTCAAAGTGAACACATTTGTTATTATAAATATAATGGTATTGGTATAGTGTCTATACCAAAGTTTGCTGTGCAGAGAACAAAAGCTGGAGAAATATCAATCACAAGTGCTGTCTTCTTGCAAATGTACCAGAGTAGTCCAGAAAGAGGAGGGGGATTGTGTAAACAGTCTGGGCAGCTACTTTATTTCATTTTGTAGATATTCACTGCATGAATAATGTATAACATTCACAAAAGGAAAGCAGCAATTCAAAACCTCTACTGACTACAAACTGGGCCTATTTTATTGGAGAATCAAAATTATATGATGATTTTCTTGCAACAGGATACATAGCCATAGCATCCCCATATCTACAGCTAAGTTTAAAGTCACTTACAATATCCCTGGGACAGAGCAAAAGTATTTTATTGGGAAAAATGTAATGAATATTCTTGCTAAGAGAAAACCAGGCATCTGAGAGTTTTGCAAAGATTAGATGACATGTAGCTAAAAGAAAGGGGCCGTATCTTGCAACAGGCAGTGTAAGAAATAGACCATTTCACCCAAGGAGAGAATGAGTCATTTAAAAATGTGAGTGGCAGTTCATTCCATAAGGAAAAGGAACTGAAAGTTCACAGGAATAATATGTGAATAAAAATCTGTTAGCTATTGAGAAAAACAAAATGTCATCCTTCACACAGAATTCTGCAACACTCAGGGAATTGAAAGAAGAGTACATTATTCCAAGAAATGCTCTACACAAAATTTTGGCCCCAGCCTTCCAAATGCTGACTGTTAGAAAAGAGGAATATTTGCAAATGACTGCCAGTAGAATAGCAACATTTTCATTACACAGACAACTGTGGGAAGGACTATATTTATTTCAGAGACTGACTTCTCACAGCAGAAATGGTGGGCAAGATTCTCAGTGCTGTAATTTCACATAACTTGAACTTCTGCATTGGCTGAATATTTTCTAACTGCACTGTCTCTATGAGCTGGCAATGTTCTCCGTATTTCAGAAAAGCCAGATATAAATGAAATGAGAGGGAATGCTACACCAATTTTTAAGCACAATATTGCCAAGTATTGTATCAACTGAGTTAAACATCAACACTCCAGACAGATGGATAACTCAGGCAGATAAGATTGGGATTTGTAGAAAGCACTGAGATAAGTGGGGAAACATCAGAACTAGGAAGGATAAACTAGTGGAGAAGAAAGATAGGGTCTACACCTATTCTCTAGGAAGTGTTCTGGTAGAATTGAGTGACAACTTTTCTATGAATAGTAATTTCTCTGTATAAAGGATTACCAACTCAAGTGAACAATTTTGCACAAAAAAAGAGGCAATTTTAAAAGTAAAAATGTTATACTTACATCTGTTCTCAATTAAATGTTTCATTTTCATAATGTCATAACACTTCATTTTGACATTTTTAATTAAACTTTGGTAAGTTTTTCTTCTTAAAATGTATTTTTTTCTTGAAGAAAAATCAACATTAGAAAAGGTAAAATTGGACAAGACAATGTGAAACGAACTAAGTTTTATGCAGATGGGTTTTTTGTTTGTTTTGGTGAGAGTTTTTTAAATTTTATTTGCAAAAATGTATTTGTATTATTTTTATGTAATTGAAATTTTAAACTCTACATTTTTATTAATGAGTTTAAACCTTTCCTGGCTGTCTGTGGATGTTTTACTACCAAAGCAATTTGAAAACACATTGGCTGTGAGTATGCAGTGAGGCATGGCAATCACCTATTCACCTGAAATCAGTAAGTTATAGGGTAAAATACTAAACTAGGAAACAAAAGGCCTGTTTCATGTAGATTTTTTTTACTAAATAGAAAAGCTTTTAAGAAGGTACTGTCATCTGGCAGAAGATAACAGCAGGTTCTGATTTAACCATTTCTTCTAAATGAAGAAACATAAGTAAGTTCCTTATCCTATCTCTGAAAACACTAGCTGAGAGGAAATTTGGTCTAGTAGACCAAAGCTGTTTCAGAACCGTCCTGTCTTTATTTATAGTTTGTAGCCTCCTGATCTTGAGGTCAGGGAATTTACACCACCAGGAAGCTACAGCAGGAGAATGACAGAAAGGAAAACAGAGTTGAGGCAGGGCTCTGAAGAGTCTGCTGGTCCTTAAAACTTGAGGTATACTTTCTAACACCACAGCTGCTATAATCTCTGTACCTTTGGTACACACTCATCCCACGATTTATCCAGCTGAGGTGTCAGGGCTGGATTAAAAAAGCTTAAGCAGTGGGATTCACTGCAATTAATTTCAGACATACATATGGGAAGTGAATTTCAAGAAGTCTTTCTCAAAACCTTTTATAGTCAGTGTAGAGAAATAGCATCCTCCATAGGATAGTTAATTTTACCTGTTGTAGACACATCTCCTAGCTTCAGCTGACTTGCACACTGGAGCTATTTTTTTCCCAGTAATCGCAGAGGCAGTATGGCATGCCTAGCTCAGATTTAGACCTCTAAGTTGTAGGTGTCCAAGCTGAGGTTAATGATACCAAAAATGACAGGCAAGAAATCAAGGAGTGGTAGAAGTGCTTAAATCTCATGGCCTGCTTCTAAACACACCTATGAAAGTGTGCCATAGTACATGTAATTTTGCTTCATTCTCCTATTACAAAGATGAGGGACCTGTCAGAGAGAGTACACAGAAATCAAACTGCTAGATAGAAGACAGGGGAGATGTTTGAGCTTGTTTGTCTTGTCCCATTCTCGTCCCTGAAAATTTCAAATGCAGAGTACTTAGACATACATCTTCATGTATCTGGCCTTGGCCTGCCAGAGAAACCACCCACCCTGCACAATGTTCTTACACTCTTTGTTAAAATACAGAGAGAGCATTAAGCCCAAAATGCACATTTAGATAATTTGGGTTTTTTTCTCACCCATACTATCCTGTTTTTTCCTCTGGGAGGTCAAACACAAGGCTTTACTCAAGTTCAGAAATCCTTGCATCATCTGGTAAGTACTGATATTTAAATCTACTTATGTTGCACTTTTTTTTTTTTAATTGCTGATATATAATGTTACAGTTTATTGAATGTTTCAGGGGATAGCTTTTTCAAGTAGGGTCTTAATTTGCCTATGCAGGGATTTGTATGTACTCCAAAGCCTCACTTTAGGTCTCTCAACTTTGCAGGCTTAATATTCTCTTCAGGAAAATGGAGTTAGCAACAATAGTAATCTTGACATATCTCACCTGTAAATGAACATGTGGTATAAATGTTAAATTTCCTTATTACTCCAAGTTCTTAACAGACACCAACTTTGTCTCTGATACAATCAGACTTATTTTCAGCTTCAACAGTTTCCCTGCATTTCCAAGGCAACAGGAACTCCTGCTCAAAATTGTAGGCTTTTAAAAGTCTGTCACTCCATGGCTCTGAGATATTAGGATTTGAAAAACCTCATACAGTGCTTAGACAGATTTTCCAGCAAGTCTAGTCTAGTAGTCAGCTCATGATTCAAGGAGAATGATTGAGGTGCCACATCTGCAAGGCAAGGTGCCAGAAATCCTTTATAGAGAAATCTTTGGCAACCGAGTGCAGAGATGCACATCTGCATCTCTGACCCAACACACTATGGTGGGTTTGGGACTCAGTGCTGGGTACAGCAGCAGCCAAGTGTGACACCCACAGTAAGAGTTAAGAGCTTCTATCCAAGCCTTTCTATAACAGTGCTATGACAACATATCATTTTATATATAGAAAAAAAACAGCCACTCACTGAATCATAAGCTCAAGAGGCATATGAATTACTTGGACTATGTCCTGCCTGCCAGAAGAATGGCAACCCCACACCTTCAGAAAGAGCAACTTATGCAAAACATTCTATTTGAAGGGTTACTGTAGACAATGAAAGACTGAAGGTCGTTTAGCTTCCATTGTTTATCATTTAGTTACTAATGTGAAGTATGTCAGGGAATTGTCACCTGGTATTTGATGCAGAAGAGCAAATAAAAAGAGTGGTTACAATGGAATAAAGGGCAGTTCAAAAAAAACAATTCTGTCAATTTACATAATGCCGGAACTGCAGGGTTTGTGTATTTAATAATAAAAATGTCTTTTTCAGGGTCCTTTAAGGTGTCTGAAGCCCACTGAATAAAATGCAATCCTTTCCTTTTTTATTTTTTTCTTCTTTTTTTTTTTTTTTTTTTTTTTTTTTTTTTCTATAAGATCAAGCTTTCAGTGGAGGAAAAAAGATACATTACACAGTCATAGGAATGCATTGGATACATATCTGGTGAGTCAGTGGATAAATGATACTTGAAGAACTACAATTATTAAACAATGAGGTAAATTTTAGCTTATATTAGGTGGACCAGCTTGTTGTTCACAAGTCAAAGAAAAGGTGTGTTTCCAGACAAATAAATTGTCTAAAAAGGACCTGGTGGATGCAGGAAGGGCTGTGGATGTTGTCTATTTCGACTTCAGCAAGATCTTTGGCAGTGTCCCCCACAGCACACTCCTGGAAAAGCTGGCAGCCCATGGCTTGGACAGGAGCTCTCTTTGCTGGGTTAGGAACTGGCTG